>JAANYP010000720.1:0-99505 GCA_020465985.1 Centrapalus pauciflorus | reverse complement strand
TTATTCGTGATTGTGCTGAAAAGAATTTAATCAAACTGGTAAAAGTGGCAACAGAAGATAATAATGCAGATTTATTTACCAAAGCGTTTGATAAGACACGGTTTGAGTATTTAATTCAACTGAATGGAATGCGCAACCCAGAGTAATTTGACCTTAGTAATAGTAAGTTTATTTTCTTGTAGAGTCGTAGTATTTCTTTCTTTTCAGTAGTCTGCTAATTTAGGAAAGTTTCTATTTTTAGTAAGTTTCTATTTTAGTAAGTTTCTATTTTTAGTAAGTTAGTAGGTTATCTTATTTCATATGAAAAACAAAAGAAAAAAGAGAGAAAATCATAAAATTACAAAAAAAGAGAATATCAGAAAATGAGTTAAGTCTTAGATACATAGGTTCAAAGTGACGAAAATTAGCACCGTCGTTACAGACTCTAAGTATTTAGGCCTTCAACACATAATGCAAAACTAAATCTAAGTGTTATACATTATTTAGTTTTGATGTGTTTGGTAGGCATAATACATAATAGGGATCTCAAGGCTACTAAATATTCTAGAAAAAGTCAAACGTGTCACTAACTTAGATGTACGACCAATCGGTCTTAATTTTTATGTACAAGACATACAAACATTGAGTCTAAATGAGGTATGCAAACTTTCTGGGGATGTATGGCAACATCAAATACATCTGAAAATGGAAAGAATAGAAATATCATGTAAAACTGAGAGTCGAAAACATGCAACTCTGTTGTACGTAAGTACAGACCTGTTGTCTCTGTTTAGATTCGGGTTAGCAGACATGTCGCTTTGTTGTACGTCAGTACAGACCTGTCACCGCTATCTGCTAACTTTAAAAATAAACCTTAAGTCGAACTAAGACACTTTGTTGTATGAGAATACAGACCTGTGTCCGATGTTTGTCTTTTAAAGAAAGTTTGCAAATACCAACAAGTTAGAATCTTTGTCTGTGTGCCTTGATCATAAAAGTATGTCTATGTCTGAGTCTCGTAAGATAATTTCCTGATAAATAAAAAGGTCAAGGGATATTCCGAAATGTAGAATGTTTAACAGGGTAAAATACCAACAATTGGCTAAATAGGTATGTCACAACAAACAATCAAAGGAATCAAAAATTCCTAAGTGTGAAAGTTTAAGTACTGAAAGTTAGTATCGGACATCGCTATCTGATTGAACCTTTCTTAGACTATACTCATCAAAAATATGTTGTTAAGTATTTAGCTTAGATTGTAAATTTTTTTTTTCTTCTTAAGTCTAGATTAAATTTTTGGTCAAAATTTTATTTTACTTAATTTTATTTTATTTTATTTTATTTTTACCTTAGTTTATTTTATTTTATTTTAGTTTAGTTTAATTTTTACTTAGGTAAAAGGTCAAAAGTTACTGAGGGTGCATTCAAAGTTGAATAAAATAAACATTGCGTAAAATATCTGTTGCTTAGGGTAAAAGAGTTGGCATAGTTTATCTGGTTACACAATACCGTAGAAAAAAGTTGGAAAAGTTGAACTTATTTCAAAATTTTTGAAATTTTTCTAAGTGTTGGAGGTTTCGAATCTAAGACAGACTCGAATAAGGAGTACTTCGAATCTGTCAGTAGATTCGAATCTATGCTTAGACTCGAGGGTTGGTGGTATAAATAGGTTAACAGTAGGTCATTAATACTATCTGTTTTCGAATCTATACTATCGAATCTATTCACGCGATTTCGAATCTATTTTCTCGAGTCTATCGTATCTCTCCTAAATGACATTTTGTCGAGTTTAAAGCTAGTGTGTTCGATTCTACTCTTGCATCTAGGTATAATCAACTTGATTGTACAAGTTTCATGAAGTTTTATACACAATTTCAGGCCAAATCGTCGATTTTTGAAGTTTTATGGGTCAAAATAGGGTTTTTGCTAAATAACTAAGTTTGGACCTGTAAAAGATCAAATTAAAGACATAAATCAATGATTAGAACCTAGTTGAACTAATGTATGTGATTTACCATGTTCAAAACGGTTAAAATCTTGGGTTTTTGTTGAAACAAGGGCCGACGGGGCTTCGAGTCTGTTCTTGGACTTTCGAATCTGTTCATGGGTTTCTCGAATCTGTCATTAGATTCGAGATGACCATGATATTCGAATCTGTCCATTAGACTCGAATAGGGACTCCTCGAATCTGTCCATTACACTCGAATATGGACACTTCGAATCTGTTGCTTTCGAATCTGTACTTTATTTAATTTGTTTAATTTAAATTTTATTAAACTTGTGGAAATTTAATTGTGTTAGATTTTGTATTTAATAAAGTACAAAATAAAACAAATTTGAATTTAAACAAGTTTATTGATTTTTAATGAGTCTAACAGTTTTATTTATTGTGCAGATATGGCAGTTTGCGCTTTTGTCCCGAAGCATAATATGGTCCTTAATCCAGTTAATGATATCCCTGAGGCACAGGGTTATCGTGAAGTTTTGGACTTCCTAGCTGAGTCTAGGATTAGCTATGCTTTATATCATAACATTCCCATTGTAATTTCGTATGTACGACAATTTTACGATCATTTACAGGTGGACTGTACTGTCACCCCGACAGTTATCAGAACTAGAATCGCTGGCCAACCTCTTGTCTTCTCAGCAGATATGTTGCGCCAAGTGCTACAGTTGGGTTCACAGGAACAAGAAGACGGGCCTATAGACTTTCCATTGAGTATTAGGCAAGCCGCGTTTCTGAGAATGGGCTATAGTCTGGACGTTACGAAATCATCTTATATGAAGAGTGGATTGATAGGGCAGTGGCGATTTCTGGTCCACGTGTTCATGGTTTGTTTTGCGCCAAAGAAGGCTGGTTTTGATTACATCGTCTCAAAGATCCAATCAGGGGTGATTGCGATGGTGTATAATAGGAAGTTCAGCTTCTCGCAGTTGTTTTTCTCGGAATTCATCCATCAGATTACAGCTCCTGAAAGAGAAAGATTCCTTCTGTATCCTTGATTTGTGATGATGTTGATAAGGCACTTCTTGCCAAATTTGCCACAATCAGATGACACTTTGAGCGTCAATGTTATGGATAAACGCATATTTGCTGATTGTTCCTCACATCGAGGAAGGTTAGCGGTTCCGGTGGCGCGTCCATTATTTGGAGCAATTGTAGACAGGGAATTTCAAGCCCCAGGTGATGCCAACTGGGCAGGGGTAGTTGATATTCAACCGCAGCAACAGCAACAGCAACAGCAACCGCAACGCCAACAACAGCCGCGTGCTAGGCCGCGTGATCCACGACGCCAACAGCAACAACCTGCTAGTCAAATTCAGGCATCCAGGCCATCAACAAGTGAACAACCACAGGCACAAGAAGCAGGGACTTCAGGTGCAGTCCCCGAATCTGAGCAGCTTGCTCAGACTTTGGAGGAAATATGGTCTTCTGGTCCTAATGCAAATGAAGATGTGGCAGCAGCATTAGTAGATGAGCTGCTTAGTCCGCCTGGAGATGAAGATGACATATTTCGTGATGTTGAGGAATATGTGCCAGAGCAGGCTGATAACGTTTTGTCATCATCTGCAACCGAATCAGAAGAGATGGAGGAGTTAGAGGTTGAAGCTCCTGAGTCAGTATCGACTGAACCACCTGTTCAAATTGGAACTTATGGTTCGCGATTGATTATAAATGAGGGTGGTTCTAGGAGACGAGTGGACAGGGAATTGGAGGAGTCTGATTTCGAAGAAGAAGAAGTTTCTCATCTAGTGACAAGGCAACGGGCCAAACGTCACAGGTTCATGCAAGGATCCTCTTCAGCTTCAGCAGAACAACCTGAAATTCCTCAACCTCAGGACCCTCAAACCACCATTCCACCATCACCACCTCATGATGAACCATACATCCCATCGCCAATCATTCCAACTCCATTTCAATCCATCCCATCAACCTCATCCTCATACGCCGACAATCAAAGGTTTCTGCAGCTAAAATCTCGAGTTGACTTCCAAAATATCCAGATCTTAGGCCTAACTAAGGCAATCGGTGAGATTCAGGCTCATAATGCAAATCTTGATAAGGAGAATGCCGATCTAAAGAAGATTGTGGAAAAAGTTCAGGAAGAGAACTTAGAGCTAAAAACCTTTGTTTGTGATCAGTCTGCTGAGATAAGGTCGATGCGCTCCCTAATTGAGCAGCTAATGAAAAATTTACAGGCTCAGGGGGAGACATCGTGCCGAGATCGGGAAGTACAGCGTGAAGATGATGATAATGAAGGCGATGATCCCGGTGCAAATAAAGAGTTTGAGTCTGTAGATTTTCCTGCAGCTCAAGTTACACAAGTTGAGGGGGAGCCTAGTCAAGGCGAAGGACAAAGGGGTGAAGCTAGTTCATCTAAACAGCCTTCAGACTTTGAGATCAGTGAGATGATTGAAGCACTCATGGATCTTGATGATGATGCACTGGATGGAGGTTTTGATTATGAAGATGAAGAGCTTGAAGAAGGAGAGTTTATTCCGGAAGAGATAGTAGATTGGCAACCTGAAGATGAAGTAGTAGCTGATGAGGATGATGAAGCTGACGAAATAGTTGTACAGCAGAATCCTATCACTGACACTTATATGATAGATGGAGATAGAATTGTCGATGTTGACATAGTGAATGCTGCTTTGAATCCTAAGTCATCGACTGAAGAACCAGCAAGAGAGCTAAGTAACGAAGAAAAAAGGAAGCTATGGTTCAGAGCCGAAGAGAAGGAGTTAGCAATTAGGAGTTCAATGAAAGTGCCTGGTACAGGGAAGCTATCTGAGCGAATCTTAAGTTGGTTCTTTGACAGAGATCTTCAACTTTTTATAATTAAAAGAAAAGACGGGCTTCAGTACATTAGGCGAACATTGAAAGCATTCAACACCCTTCCAAAGATTGAAATCACAGCGCTTGCATGGAAAGATCTGATAAATATTGGTGATGATCCTTATGCGAATGTGATTGAAAGAATAATAAGAAAGGAGGGGAGATCTAGGAAGTTTGAACGGTTGAGTCCAAGGGTCGGAAGAAGAGTCGAGGATAAGTCACGTATAGATCCTCTTACAGGCCGACCTTGGATGAGGATTCAGTACAAACCAGTGAAATGCCTGAGGAAGGTACCTCTGAAGAAAATGCCACAGAATGTTTTGCGAAATCTGAAGTGGTGGTATGCTGACACGGAAACTGGGGAAGCGGTTATGGAAGACTTAGAAGAAAAAGTTATTCTTAGAGTCTATGACCCGCTTCACCTGGTGAACCTATCTAAAGAAGACCTGCAGATTTTGTATAACTGTAAGATTTCCAGTGACGCACATATGGATACTGAAGCTAGTAAGTATGAAAATGTGGTCAAGGTATGCGTTGAAAAAGGTCTGTATGCTGGTAGTGTTTTGAATCAATAATAAACCATGTTCTCAAATCAAATGTGTGAATTATTAGAAGCTATCGTCAAGGGGGAGTCTGTTGGTACATCCCGTGTGACGATAGCAGTCTAAGTTGTCTTACATTGTGATTTAGCATATGTTTGTTATATATATATTATGTATGATTGATGTTTATCAGTGTTTGTATGTTTGAACTTGATGTAACGTATTACAAGAAGTTCAAACATAAAGTACAAAGATAAAATCATTCATAAGGTAATATCATAAGTTTCAAACACTTAGTTGTTTATGTAAAAGGCTAGATTCGAATTATATATGGGTTGACATTCGAATCTGTGATAGATTCGAATGTAACCATAGATTCGAAAATAGGCTAGATTCGAGACTGTCAGATGGACAGATTCGAATGGGCCTTGGGCCAGATTCGAGGTTGGCCCACAACAGACTCGAATCAGGGTCTATAATTAGGGATAGACTCGAATAATTAGCAGACTTTTTGCAGAATTCGTGAGGAATTAAGCAAGAGGCGATCTCGAGTTTATCAGCTAGGTGAGTGACGTTTCGGAGAGAATTAGTACGTAGGATCGTTCGTGTGTCGTTCGTTCAGCGTCTAATAGTCTCCGTGTTTCCGTTGGTTGAGAGTTGTCCGTCTAACCGTCAACGAGGATTCCGCACTCGTTCACGGATCCGCGTCTAGATAGATCTTGAAGTAGTAGACCTTACAATATATCATTTGGATATTATTGATATTGAAACAAGGAAGACAGTTGTTCCGGTCTCCAATTTCATTTGATGCACATTGTGTCTAGAGCTAATTATATACACTATTAGGACACATCGAGTCTGACAGTCTGCGTGACTATAAACTACTAGTGTAAAGTGACTAAGCCGGAACAAATAAGAGTGATTCTTTAATGATAAAGCATTTCACGATGACTATTTGGAAATCCTACCAGTGTTAACATCACGCCAGCGCTGAAAGTAGGTCACATAGATTTTGTCTATTGTGCAAACAGGAATCCTATGTGGACCTGGACTTGTTTTCTCACAAAATGAATGTGTTTCATTTTCCCCAAAGTTGTAAAGCTTTGTTTTGTTCTACAAAGATATAATATCAATTCGAGGGGGAGTGAACTTTTTGAGGGGGTGAGATAAATCTGTTTTGTATAGGGGGAGAGATGTCAGTTTAAGGGGGAGAAAATCAATTTGTAATAATTTCTGAGTTGTAATTGTTGTTGTATTTTTTCTACTGTAATTTCATTGAATTAATGTTTCTGAAGTTTTTGCATGATGTTCATAATTTTTTATGATCATCATGAGGGGGAGAAAAGCTGAATTTCAGAAACAACTGTTGAGTAGTTTGAAATCAACTGAAGGCAATTACTACATCATCTCAAGACAATTGATCAAGGAAGAGATTTAAAAGCTATTCATGATCCAAGGGGGAGTGTCCTTACAAGAAAAGAGAAGATCAGAATAGAAGAGATGTGAAGATCAGAGTGAGACAATAAAGAAGAAGATTCAGAGATCGAAGAGAAGGTGCAAGAAAAGTTTCAAGAAAGAATGTTCAAGTTCCCTGCAATGTACTTTAATTTGAAAATTGATTTCATCTCTAAGGGGGAGATTGTTGGGTACAAATTTATATAGAGTTGTAATCAATTTTAATTGTAAAAGTTCAGGGGTTGTTTGTGTAAATCCTCAATACTTTGTATTGTGTATAAATAGGAGTGTATGTGTGCTGTTATAAGAGGAATCTGAGATTACACAAAAATACAAGGCTGGAATTAGAGAGAAAAGAAGGATTGCTTTGCAAGAAAGCCAAGAACACCAATGTAATATTTTTTCTCTTAATCATTCAATATAATGTGTTGGATTGATAATTGTTCATATGAATTGTTCGATATGATTGAATTGCATGAAAAATGAATTCACAATACTACTAATTATCAAATCGTTTTTCTGATTATAATAGAGAAATTATAGGAACTCAAGAGCAAGATCAATATCTTAACAACCATGGTGTTTGGAACTTTGAATTATAAAAATAATAGAAATTTATTTAAATACACTCATAATCCTTAGTTGGATAATTTTTCATAACAAACTATTTGTAATAGAATTTAGATTATAATATTTTACAACACCTCACGTCAATACTAAACATCGTTTCAATCCTCCACCCCCAATAAATACAAAATGGTTGAAATTTATATTGAAATTCAAATTCTTTCTAATTTTATTCCTGTAAACCAAACACATACACGAATAAAGTCAAAACACTCTACTTGAATTTTTTTATTGCTTTATAATATTTTAAATCGATGATATACATCTAGCAGGCAAAAATAGAAAGCATGCATGTAGGGTCTAATGGACCTTTGTATCCTTGTACATTGTTATGACATTAGTTGTGTGATCGACTAATCGTAGGGATCACAATGGAGCAAATATTAAATAATTTTTATCTCCATCCCACAAAATACAGTAAGGATTAAAATTTAAATTTTAATTCTTTTAAAATTTAATCTGTAAACCAAATTCATCCAAAAATTAATACAAGCTTTTCGACATGATTCATATTAAACGGTCTACTTGCATTTTGTTTATTGCTTTATTATGTTTGAAATTGATCATATCTGGCAATCGAAAACTCAAAGCATACAATTAAGTAAGGTTCGGTGGACCTTTTTGAGTTTGTGATCTTGTCCATTGATTATGATATTAGTCGCCTGATCGGCTAATCATAGGGATGACAATGGTGCCAAGAGGACTCCGTATGTTTCTCAACACAAAAAGTAGATAGTTACCTTATACAACAAAAGTTATGAAGTTTGTTTCCTTTCTCAGTAATTAATCAAATTTTATAATAATTTTCAAGGCTCGCTTATTTATTCTGTAATGTTGCGGTACTTAGAAAACCATCATATTCGTTTTACTTCAAGTTAATTGTGGTTTTCTTTTGTAGAAAACAACACATAACTGAGATCAACTGTATCATAATATCATTCAAATTCATAACTTTACCGAATTTTTCTGCAACATTAAATACCAAAAACTCGAATGTTTTGTAGTTCATAAAAATTTTGTGAAGCCAGTCAACTATAACGCACTTTGAACCCTTACAATCTGTTACATCCCTTAATTAGATTAGCATTAACTAATCTAATAATGTAACTTTTTGTTTAAGTTTTATAATTTATAAAAGTTATGTTTTGAGTTAGCATGACTAATTATTGAAAGTTAAGGTTAATGAGTGCATACTGTCAAATCATCAAAGTTATAATAAGTTGCTATGTCTTTATTAGTTTGATGACTCATTAATAAACTTGATTATTCATAAAAACACCATCTGCATATTTCTTTGAAATCTGCAAACTCATGACATCTCTCTAAAATACTCGCACGTCGACTTCTCCCTCCCTCTCGCTCTCTCTCTCTCTCTCTCTCTCTCTCTCTCTCTCTCTCTCTCTCTCTCTCTCTCTCTCTAGAATTTCACAGCAACACTCACAATCAAGTCAAGAAAATTGTTGGAATATTACATGCAAGTGATTTCGAGCAATAATTAAGTATCAATCTAAGGCAATTATTAGTTGAATCAAAGTTTTACGATAGTTATGAAGTTCAAGTCATTGTTGTAATGAAGTCGTGACTGTTTGAGTAAAATTTGGCAAAATTTCCTTTGTAAACATCAAAAATGATGTTTGATATAAGTTAGAAATTGTATGTTATGTGTTTTCCTATTGATTTTAAACATAGAACATGTACAAATCAAAGTTCATAATAATTGGCAAAAAAAAAACCTACGATTGTAGAAGTAATGAAGTTTGAATCTGTTAGGCACAAAAAGGCCTCAGTCAAACCTGTTATACATCTTAGGGGGAGATTTTTTTTAACAAACCTGTTTGATGCACTTGGATGTATAATTTAAGGCCATATTAATGCCTTATTGAAACCTGAAAAGTGATTTGCAATATAAGTCAAAGCTGCTTACCTTGTTGCATTTGTTGCAACTAAGGAAGATTGTCCAAGCTGTTTTATTCTGTTGAACAGGCTGGACATAAACTGTCTACGCTGCTCTAACCTGTTGAGCAGCTTGGACAAATTCTAAGTGTTCTGTTCTTTGTGAACAGAACCTGTTCTTTGGGAACAGGCTAAGGACTTTATGGAACATGTTTCCATGTCTTTATGTATTGTCTTGGACCAAAGGATCAGTTTACAAAGTCGAAGACAAAGTGGGAATCATCCGCTTTCACTGCCCAAGCTGTTCCGATACATGAAGACAAAGTGGATATTTGAAATGGGTGACAGACCATCTCTTATATCAAAATGGCTATACAAGAAGATGAAAGGTTTAAAGTTGACATTCCACTTTTGGTTAAAGCCTTCTGCAATAGAGACAAAAAGGAAGAAACAAAGATTCTGCAATGTAAAGACAAATGTTGTTCTGTCAGAACGTGCAGAAAGGTATTTTTGTCTTTTTGGAAAGACACTCCACTATCTCTACATCCAATGAGGAAGCTTCACTGAGATTCTCTGTGAGAGTATAAAAGGAAGCTTCTAAGGAATGTGAGATAACCAATAGTGTGATATTCAGAACGTGCAAAGAAGAGTCTGCTTGAATAAAACAGTTAAGTGTGTCCAAGCTGTTCTTGTTCAAGCTGTCTGTCTGTCTTGTAAATAGTGAGTTCATCTTTGTGAGTGTATTCATTGTAACGGTCTAAGTGTGTCTTAAATTAGTAGAACATTTGTTGTATCTGTCATCTTAGCTTGAACTTTCTGCAGTCAAGCTTGTTTGTAATTAACACTTCTTGATAATACATACAAACATTGAGTGTAAATATTGTTCCCGTAAATGATTTAGCACCTTTAATGATTCTACTATCAATCACAAGAAGAAACTAGCTCAATAATTGTGAAATGATGAAGAAGACAATAAGAATGTTGAGAGAGAAAAGTGTCGGCTGCAGTAAAAGATATTCAATATTGTCAACCGTGAATTACAAAAGAAAACCCTAGGAGCTATAAGTAGCTTCAATTAATTAACTTTGAAGCAATGACAACTTTGGCCCCTAGACTTTTACAAGGAAATAAAATACAAGGAAATAAAATACAAAAGTAAATACTAAGTAGATAATTATTACAAAACAACTCCCTATGATCGAAATTAAATGTCTAACAATCTCCCCCTTTTCGATCATTTAGGAGGTCCTGGAACTCTGGCATGATATGTTGATTCTCAGAGTCCAAGGATGACGTCGAAACGTCTGGTCACTTGTCTCAAATGTAGCCTTTCGTTTAGGTATTCAATGCCGCTGAGGATATCCTGAATCTCCTTCGGTGAGCATCTGAGTTCTGGATTTGGTTGAGCGTCAAAGTCTTGAACATTCTGAGTAAGCGCTGCTCGAACCAATCTGATAGTGCCGTCGGAGTAACATGGAAGATCCTCAAAGCGCATGAATCTTTTGTAACCTTTCTGGTTTAAAAGTATAAACCCTGGCTATCCTCGAAGCAGAACTTTATACGCTGGATAGTGGTCTAGCAAAAATATATCTTGATCAGGAGCTTTCAGACTCACTTTTACCAAGGCACTTTCAATTGCCATCTGAAAATCTCTGAGGCACATTATGATTGATCGGCGATTCATGCATCGAACCAGGGCTGCAAGAGCAGTCATGTGTGTCAGACGACCCTTGACTTTATTTCTCATCTTGTTGTGCAGAAGTTCTATGTCGTCTATGTTTACAAAGTCAAGGTCGTTTTCATACAGTTCTTGAACTGTGCCGTCTTCTCTGAGTACCTCGAAGGCTGGAGTGAACACTCTGGCTCTCTTGTACATATGGATGTTATTGATCTTGACTATTTTGGATTTTGACCAGTATTTGCTCTTGTCTCTCTTTTCTCTTAGCATCATCTGATTATATTCAGCTTGAACACATCGAGATGCATCGGTCATCACCATCAGAAGACGTCTACTGTAAGACCCCGGCTTCTTTCTAAAAACCATCTTGAACCTTTCTTCTAAGAAAGGATTCTGAAATTGATCAGCCGGGAACTTCTTCAAGAATTCTTTTAATCCCTGGACTGGAGGTTCTTCTAATTCTTCAGGAGGAGCCTCAAGAACTTTCAAGACTCGATCCCTCCGGTCCTGACTCAATTCTTCTTTCGTTTCAGCATCCAGATTGTGAACTTTTCCCTTTGAGTACCAATTGATCCATGCCACATTTGTCATATCGTATATTGCAGTGACATCTCTTGTGTCAAAGCAATCGACCGTTCGGGATCCTGATGATTCAGCAATGTGGGCTGGCAGAGCTGATTGAGATGGACGGGTTGATTGGACTGTTGGGGTAGGTATTACTGATGGAATTTCTTTTGGTGTGGGAGTGGGTTGGATTGATGGAGTGTCTATGGGAGTGGGTGAAGGTGATTGGATGGAAGAAGTTATTTGTTCTTGAGGTTCATGGGATGGGGAATCCAAAATTTCAATTGGAGGAGGTGATTGTTGCGGTGATTGGGGTTCAGGCTTTGGTTTGTGAAAGGTATAGTCGTTATCTGTATCAGAGTCTGAGTCAGACACCAATATGATTTCGACTTTTTCGTATTGAGGCTCATATCTCACCATTGCTGACATAGGTCTAACGGAGCTGGACCCTCAATCTGTAAAGGTTCATATTCTATCATTAACGCTTCCGTAGCCTCATAAGTCTGATCCCCAGACCCAGACCCCTGAATTTTCGTACCTTCAGCCTCTGCTCCCCCTACAATAATCATTGGTTCCTCATGCTGAACTTTCTGCCTTTTCTCCCCCTCATGACGATCAGGGTCGTCCCGATCGTCATGCTTTCTTTTTGGGGGCACTGGAGTTCGATTAACGCCGACTCCAGGCGCTCCATTCTGGAATTAATTTGCTCTTGGACTTGAAGAATTAATCGAGTAAGCGCATCAGTCTTATCTGAGAGCTCTGCCAGTTGGTTTTGGACTGAATGGGATCCTGGTGGAGGGCCAGCTTCGGAAGCGACACCCTTACCGTTTATGAGTGAAAGTAGGGCGGTGTGACGTTCCTCGGCAGGTTCCCTTTGGGCGTCCAGGTCAGCCCGGGTAATCACGCCGGCAGCACGTAGAGCTGCCGTTAACATCTCCAAATTGATTGGGAGATGGCCGGAAGTGGATGACGTTGATTGAGCCACTCCCGGTCTTCCTTCCGTCATTTCTGGCTCCTGTATAGGACGCGCAGATCCGGAAGTTTGAGGAGCTGCCACGGAGGCAGCTCTTGGGGATGCCACGGAGGCATCGTGCGGTGTGTGTGTTTGGGGGGATGGAATTGTGAATGAATGAAGTGCGGTCACCTGGGGAGGAGTGTGACCTCTTTCAACACCGCCACTCTCCGAATGAGAGGGCGATGGTGTATGTGCTATGACCCCGTGGAATGAAGTGGTCTCCCTTTGAGGGGAAACCAAGTGGGTGGTGGTGGTTATTTCGACCGTTGGACTGACGGCCTTACGATGAGGAGTCCGGCTGATTGGGCTTAGTTCACCCTCAGACTGCATACTTATCGCTCGCACGACAGAGACGGTTCTTTCTGAATCCGCCGTCTCTGCCGCCTCACCACCTGCTTCCTCCCTCACTAACACAGGCTCCCCCTCACCTATACCCAGAGATTGTTGAACTTCCACCTGAGCTTCCTCATCCTCACTCATGCTCGCCTCACCTTCGGATTGACTAGTCTCAGACGGTTCTGACTGAGACTCATCCGGATAACACTCTTGAATATATGTCCGAACCCGTTCCAACCCCCTTGACCTCATTAGCAGAGATAGAGGAATTTTCATTATTGGCACTGTAGGGGCCCCCTTTGGCAGTGTTAGTTTTTGAATTGCCACTGTGGGGTAGACGTCTGCCTCAGGACGTTCGTGGATATCGTCATCATGGTCCATGGCATACTGGATGATGAGCTGCAGAAACCGCTGTAGAGGTATGTATTTTCTTCCTCTCTTGGTTCCCCTCTCCATGTGGACTCGTCTTAGTTCCTCGAAGAGGAAAGCAGCATAATCCACATGTTGGTCAAAGGCAAAGCCGGTGAACATGGCTAGTACCTGAGCCGAGGCGGAGTCATGGCCGGAATGCTTCGCGGTGAAGCATTTGTTGATTACATCAAAACGGATCCGCCAGTGGGATTGAAGATTTTTGGTGCGGAAATCTGAGGGTTTGGAAGGAGGGCCATCATAACCCAGTGTTTGGATTTCAGCTAGGGTTTCGGTGATGGATGGGTTGGGATCAAAATGTTCACGGGTTGGTAGGTAGAATTCGGCTGGTAGGTGAAGGGTATGGTGTATGGCTGATATGGTGAGTTTGACTGGAACACAGTCGATGGTGGATGTAAAGTAGGGTTCGGCGTCAGGAAAGTATTGCAACTTGTTCCAGAATTGTTGAAGGTAAATCTGGGGAACAACAATTGCGGTGGATAAGGCGTAATAGATGGGGTGGCGAGTGAGGATGTCAAATGCAAGGGTTTGGGGTTTCTTGGTTAGGATGGAAACGTCGAGCTGCCAGTTGTGTGGAATAAACTCGACAAACTCGGCGTTGGGGAGGATGGATTGTTCTGGGAGTTGGGCGTTATTATTTGGGATGGGGGGATGGGGTATGGTAAGATTCACTGCTGGTTCCATCATCCTGCAAAGGTGCATCAGAGTTAGAATAAGAAGACTTTAACTGATAAGGCATTGATGTGAAGTCTAGATTAGTGTGAAATAGTAACTGTCTGATCTGTTTAGCATCGGGTCTTTATTAGTAGATTAAAATTCTACTAATAAAGTCCAAAGTCAATCGTTAAGAGACCGATGTTAGATCAGACCTTTTCACTCAAACACTAGTCCTAACTCTAATCAATGGTGCACCGTGAGGAAAATATTTTTGTATTTTTGAATTTACAGAGAAAAATGCAAAAATGGAAAATTTTGAAAAATGCTAAGTGCTGGATTTCGGATGGTCCGAATTCGGATGAACAGTGTCACCGAATTCGGATCATGTAGAAATCCGGATGATGCATGAAATGGTACGATGGGTGGTCCGAATTCGGATGATGTGGCATGATGGGCCGAATTCGGATCTGGTACGAAATGCATGAAAGTGGTGATGTGGGTGAGGTGGTCCGAATTCGGATGGTGCATGAGCATGGTCCGAATTCCGATGGAATGTTATGTATGCAATAATGACCAAGGACCCAACTCGGATGGAAACCGAATTCGGATCCATCCGAGTTCGGATGAACAGTGATGATGCAAACTTACACTTTAAATGAAGTTTTTCAAACTTTTTACATTGCATGAAGGACCGAATTCGGATCATTGTGGACCGAATTCGGATCAACAGTGACCGAATTCGTATCTACAGTGACCAAATTCAGTTTTTGTAAGTTTGAAAAACGGAAAAATTATGCTAAGAGGGATATCCGAATTCGGATGATGGTCCGAACTCGGACATCCGAATTACATGTATGCAGTTAATGTGTTCATGCAAAAATAAACGTGAACAGTTAAAACTTAACAAAAATGCATGAAATTACAGATCCTAGTCTAAAAATACATAATGAACATTTTATGTAACTACAACTACGTAAAAAGAACACATTAAACTACTAAAAATTAGCAAAAACCGAAGTAAAAACCTACCTAAAAATTGAAAATCAAACTCACAATTTAGGATGTTAAACACTGAAATAAAGATAGAAAAAGGTTACCCTATGATGCCGAAGGTGAATGAAGCAAGAAAAATGAAGTAAAACGGAGAACGAAAAGCTTGGAAGTGGTGTTAATGGTGGTTCGGCGGTGAGTATGAACGAGAGAGAGAGAAGGGAGAATTCTTGAAGATGAAGTAATGAAGCTGTTGACCGGTTGACTACCTTTTTAAAGTCGCGCGGGTCGGATCCGGGTCAGAAAGGATCCGCGCCCAATTAGTGATATGGGCCGCCGGTTTTTGATCACTTAACACACACACTCACACACAGATTTGGGCTTTTAAGAAAATAAACACAAAAACAAGAATTTTTTAATAAAAATTTGGCCCAATTTTATTAAATCTTTTTGAGTATTTTCTTTGAATCAAACAAACAAACTAAGACAACAAAAATGTTTTTGGTATTTTCTTGTAGAGTTTGAACATAAGTAAATATTTGAAACAAAACAAAAATAAAATATTTTTGGCTTTTTGAAAAATTTGAACAACTTAAAATATTTTTTGGAATTTTTCTAAACGATTAAGATAAACTTAAAAATTACACTAAAATATAACCAACCTAAAATTTAAAAATTTAAATACTAAAATTAAAAAATAAAGATTTATAAAAATTAATATCCTAACTATACTCCCCCTCAAATAAATACCGGTTCCTTTCCTTTTGTGTTTCTGATTAAGCTCGTGAACCCTTTTTTATTTAGCCTTAAAAATACAGACAAACCTGGATATTGTTTGCGTCCCACTCCGTAATGAACAATTCACACAGCAATTTGTCAGGAGCATTAATTATTAAAAATGTACACAGATAAGGAAATATTGAGTTTCAATTTTGTGACACAATCCTTAAATTTAATAACAGATATTTTCTAAAATAAAGGAATTTCAATCACGATAGATTGAAGTAGAGTTATTTAGGACAATATCTAATATTTAATTGGAAGGCGGATTCAACATGCCGATATGGGATACTAAAAACTGAAAACGAGGTTCGTCTAAAGCTTTAGTAAATATATCCGCAAGTTGATATTCCGTGCCAACAAAATACAACTCAGTGGTTCCCTTTTCTACGTGATCTTTAATAAAATGATACCTGATATCTATGTGTTTTGTTCGAGAGTGCTGCACGGGATTGCAAGAGATGGCAATTGCACTTCGAGAATCACAGTAAATTGGGATATTGGTTAGTGAGAATCCATAATCGCGTAATTGTGTTCTCATCCACAGCACTTGAGAGCAACAGCTTGCAGCTGCTACATACTCAGCCTCAGCTGTAGATGTGGAAACACAATTCTGCTTTTTGGAAGACCAACTCACCGGTCTATCTCCTAAAAACTGTATTCCTCCCGACGTGCTTTTTCTGTCAACTCTACAACCTGCAAAATCAGCATTTGAAAAAGCGGTAAGATCGAAATCGGTTCCCTTTGGATACCATAGACCAAGTTCGGGTGTACCCTGTCGGTGTCTTCAGCATCCCAGTAGTCTTCCTGGGCGACGAGGGCCAACGCATCAGTTCTTTTCTTGGCGGCCTCCAGTTTCCTCTCGTAGTAGCCGACGTCTCTGTCAAAGTTATTCTTGCACTCCCGAGCAAAGTGGCCCGGTTTACCACACTTGTAGCAGAGACGCTCATCCGCGGCTTTCGGCTCGTCTGCTCTCGGCCGTTCGTCTCTTCTCTCCGCCGGCCTCTTATCGGCGCGGCGATGCTCTCTGCTGTCATTTCTCCTTCTGTCCCTTCTTTCAGGCTCGCTCCGCTCATCTCGGCGGTCAACCCTACGATCATCCCGTCGATCGTCCCGCCTCTCATAGTCCCGCCTGTCGTCCCTCCGATCATCGCGCCTATCGTCTCACCTTTCATAACGGCGATCATCTCGATAGTCGCGTCTATCGTCATACCTGCAGTCATCCCGATCATCCCTTCGGTAATCGTCCCTGCGATAATCATCGCGTCGTTCATCCCTTGGGTCATAACGGAGTTGATTGTTAGTCTTGTTGGAGAACCGTTGTTGTTGGAGACGATTGGTCCACAAGGCTATCTGTTCCTGTATAGAAGCTTCTTCCTCATCAAATACCTCACGCGGAGGAGAAGCATACCTGCACTGCGATGACGATGAACCTGGAGCAAAGGATAGTGTCGGAATATTCGTGTTGGTGATCAAGGCGAGTGAATCATTAGGTTTCAATCCGGTGTTGGCTGATAGCAGTAGAGAGGCCAATTGATTCGCCATCAGCTTTTGTTGATCTACATCCCCTTGATACTTCTTGAGCTCCTTAAAGACGACGTTGATGGATACCTCAGGAATGTTCAGGACTCGTTTCATGGCCCGACAACCAAGCTGCCACTCGGGGGCAAGGGCTGCAAAGAACTGGATGTTGATGTCATCCCTGTCCTTCTTGATGTGCAATTTGTTCAACTCATTCAGGACCGCACAAAACCTCGTAAACGTAGCCTGCAGAGATTCCCCATCTTTGGCCCGGAATTCTGTGAACTTAGCCTTCGCCTCCTCAATCTTGGCACGATCATCTAGATATGCCCCCAGCATCTGGACTTCTAATTCGTCCCACATTTCCTTGGCAGACATTTTGCTGTCTACGCCAACCAGAATATCAGTGGGGAGGGCTTGATAGATTAAGTATTCTGCCCTCTTATCTACATGCTGTCTGTCTCTCTCGGCGGCATTGGCTGGTTCTCGTTCAACTTTTGAGGCTAAGACAGGGGGGTCAGCCTCAGGTCGGGCTGCTATCTCCCGATAGTAGATGACGGGACCTTCGGAGATGGACTGAAGCATTAAATTCCCAAGCGGTTGCATTCCAACGAATTTAAGGAACCGGGATTTCCGTTGTTCATACTCATCTGGATAGAGAACAGGTGGTTTGTTCTCCGATTCGAGTACGAGAGCTTCGCGAGACATGATGATGGTGCTGATGAAAGAGATAAGATCTTAAAGGTGGACACTTGACACGGATGGGCTGGACTCAGGAAGAATAGCACTGTGGATGGGCTAATTCAGACTAGACACTGATTTCGGATGGAAGGGTAATTCGGATGTACTAATTTTGGATGAACAGTAATTCGGATGGAAAAAGAACAAATTCGGATGGGCTGTGATTTCGGATGAAGGCCTATTTCGGATGGGGCGAAGTCTGAAGGACCGAATTCGGAGGATCCGGATTCGGATGAACAGAATGACTTCGGATAAGGGACCGTGGATGAACAGTTTGCGGTTCGGAGGAAATGAGGGAACCGAATTCGGATGGTCCGAATTCGGGTGAACAGTGGACAAGGCTTAGGAAAATGTCCAGGTAGGGACCGAATTCGGATAGTCCGAGTTCGGATGGTCCTAAATGGATATGGTCCGAATTGAAATTTTAAAAATTTAAGCACAAGTCCACAATAGTAAATGGGAGTGCCTGATCTGAACTTCGGATGGTCCGAAGTTCGGATGAGACCTAAGTGGGGTCCGAAATAGGCAGTGGGGTCCGAAATAGGCAGTGGGAGGTCCGAAATTCACCTAAAGTTGGTCCGAATTGGACCGAAGTGTGGTCCGAACTAGGATGGTATTTAGTCCGAATTAGGATCCTAAATGGTCCGAATTGCTACAGTAATAGGTCCAAATTACAGCAGGTTTTAGCAGTTTTCTAAGGCAGAACAGAGCAGAAGTCGATTTTTTCAGTTTTAAAGCCTAAAAAACATTTCTAAATGATTGATAAACTATTTTAAACACTTTTGGTGATTTAAAATAACCCAAAACACTTAAAAACAGAAAAGAACAAGCTAAAAAACCCACTAAAAACCCATATTTTTGAAAGTTTTAAAAACTCCGATTCTTGATGATTGTTTATGGAAATATGGAAGTGAATGACCTCGAAATCAGTATATGATGATATTGTGATGATTATGAGACTATAATAACACAACAAACACAGAAAAACAGAGAAGAAGAAGATCTAACCGATGGAAATGATGAAGAACTCGAAGAACAAGAAGAAAACCCAGCAGAATCCGAAAAATGCAAGTTAAAATCCACCTTTTGGGCTCTGATACCAATTGTAAATATTGTTCCCGTAAATGATTCAGCACCTTTAATGATTCTACTATCAATCACAAGAAGAAACTAGCTCAATAATTGTGAAATGATGAATAAGACAATAAGAATGTTGAGAGAGAAAAGTGGCGGCTGCAGTAAAAGATATTCAATATTGTCAACCGTGAATTACAAAAGAAAACCCTAGGAGCTATAAGTAGCTTCAATTAATTAACTTTGAAGCAATGACAACTTTAGCTCCTAGACTTTTACAAGGAAATAAAATACAAGGAAATAAAATACAAGAGTAAATACTAAGTAGATAATTATTACAAAACAACTCCCTATGATCGAAATTAAATGTCTAACATTAAGAAAGTGTGTTGAAGTTTTAAATAGTTGAATTCAAACCCCCCCCGCCCCCCCCCCCCCTACCAGCTTATAGCAACATACTAGGGAAACCTTTTTGGAACCTACAGGATCCTTCTACGATTAGAAGTTTGGATAATAGTCATATTAAAAGTTCAGATTTCATTTGAAATTAAAGTAAATGAATCAAGTATTAAACTTTGGACAAATCCGAAATTCAGATCTGACCCCAATCCGGATTTCAGATAACATTTGGAAACAATTTAAAAGCTCATAAGCTAAATTTTCAGATCTGCCAAGTCGGGTTAAGTTATGATCTGAAGTTCATCATACCATTATCAAAGTTCGTATATAATATTAAACAAGTCAAAAGAAACCCAAGTTGTCAAGTTTGAATCAAGTTTAATCTGAGTTTGGACATCAAATACAAGAAAATCAGAAAATGCCAAAGTGACTAAAGCCAGATCCATTAAGGACCCGAGTTTGGGTCATAACCTAGTTCGAAGTTTGGACTTGGATCTGAAGTGAATCCGAGAATTAGAATAAATCCAAAGTTTGAGAAGAATCTAAATTTAAAGCTTAGATCCAAATGTAGTATGTTGTTCTATTATAATTAACTCTAAGCTTATGCTGTAACATCCGACATTAAACCAGGTTAGCAACTATGACCTAATCAGTATTTAATAGCTAATATAACCTAATCAGTGGTCATTAGCAATTAATCAAAGTGATTAAAAATGTTCACGAAGAAATTCAACTCAATTGAAATCAAATTCATTGGTGCGATGAATCGGGAAATCAATTAATCCGATCAATTTATGATATGATGGATTAATAAAACTAAGTACATAATTAAATTATGATTAGTGACACTAATCATATACTAATACACTTACTTAACATTAATTATGCAATACTAAAATAATTCATTAAAACAATGCATCCAAAAGTATTTATGAATTTACAAAAAAAGGGAAATACAATAATACATTTCTAAATACTTTTATACAAAAAATAAAAATAAAAATACATTGAAATACACCCATATAGGGCTAGCCATAGAGGGTACAAAAAAGACCTTGGAAAATTTTTTTTACTCAACATATCACAATAAAATCCTCTTCTTTCAATTCACCCAAGATCTCACACTATTTTCATAATTTCACCATCTTTTCAAGATCCAATTTTCCCTATAAATAAAGAACATTTCCATTCATTTTAATCACACCAAACCCCTATTTTCTCTCTTCAAAAACCAGCCAAAGGTCTCCCAAAGCCAAAAACCCTTCAATTTTTGGTGTTCTTTAATTATTTCAAGTGTTCTTCATATTTTGAAGTGTTCTTGGTGCAACTTTTGCAAGAGTTTCAACTTCTACTTGATTTCATTCTTCTAAAACATCAAAGTAAGTAAATACTAACCTATTATATCTCATATTAATGTTTATATAAGTCTTGCATAATATATATAATCACCAACAATAACAAGTTGCATAAAAACTCAAGTTTATAAATCTCTAGTTCTGTTTTTAAGTTGTTTTCTTCAAATGTGTTAATAAATATATAAACACATCATGAAAGTGTAAATATTATGAAAACAAGTTATATAAATATGTTTTATAACTTTTATACAAGTAGTCTTTGAATAAACAACAAGAATCACTAGTTATTTCAAGTTTATGAAATACGGAATTTCGGCAGAAATGTTGCATCAACTTTGAAAAATCATAACTAATTCATAACTTAACAAAATGAGTTGATTCTTATCTCAAAAGTTATATCTATGTCTTAACTAAAAATCTGAAAGTTTTCATAATTTATTATGGAGTTTAAGACCCCCAGATATTATTTGGGAACCCGAAAGTTTGACAGCTCAAAAATGGCCAGCATAGGGTTTTTAACGAGCTTTTTCCCCAACCTAAACACCTCATAAAATGGCCATTCTTGACTTTAAAAATTCTTTGTATATAGTAGTTTAATGTCTAAGAAAACCAAAGCCTAAATCATTTTGGAGCTTGGTCAAAAACAGCCTCAAATTAGGCCGAAAAACCTTCGAAAAGCTGGAACATTATATATATATATATATATATATATATATATATATATATATATATATATATATATATATATATATATATATATATATATATATATATATATATATATATATAAACGTTTTAAAGTGGCTTTTATTTATAAACTTGTAATGTTGGGTGATTTAAGACATAAAAACATATATATATATATATATATATATATATATATATATATATATATATATATATATACACACATATTATCATATATGAGAGTTATTAAGTCCGTATTATCACTTAGGACTCGATTAAACACATCTGGTGCATCAACCATCAAAGAACGTAAACTTGCATTTTTCGCGAATAATTTGCCATCACACGCTCGATGAGTCCTCATAGCCCTATTTTCACTATCTATTGGGGTGGAAATACATGCACTATTTTCATATGGACATCAAAACTGTTTATTTCTTATATGTATTACATGTGTGGATCCATCAGCGCTCAAATCATGAACCGTTAATTGCAATTATTTGAAAGCGCGAATATATTGTGGATAGATCTATCGGGAGTCATGTCCCCCATTCGGGTTAGTCTTAATCGGCTAATGGCGGGATGCATATATATTCAACACACGGTATTACTTATGGGAATACTGCACAGGGCAAACTAATTTAATTAAGCTTCGGTTGCATGATGGTTTGTGTAATACATACATAGAATTTATGCTTTATAAATTCAACTCATTTGATAATGTCCATACAATTGGTCTTTTCGTGTAAACCTATGAGCTCACCAACAATTTTGTTGACGTATTTTTGCATGTATTTTCAGGAAATTAAGGCAAGTGCACCGCATCGGAAGTATTTTCAAGCTTCCGTAGGAGTTGCATGCATTTTCAAACCATCGGAGATTTATTTGCATTATTTTGGTTAATTTAATTATGTATTTAAGTCTCTTAATCTTGCGAACTACACTTTATCATTTCGGGCTATGTAAAACATTTCTAAAATTTTAAGTTATATCGATGTATTTTGAAAACGTCCATATAGTGGTCGTTCGTTATGATTATGGTTACGCTTCCGCAACGTCACGCTTCGTTGCCAACCGGAGTAACGGGGTGTGACATATGCCATCAGCGCAATTATTCCTATTTGTTAGATTTACAGGTTAAATAGCAAAATAGAAGCACGCACTAGAAATAAAATAAATTCTAATATGGTTTCAAAGTCAGTCTGTTAAATGCAAAGTTTGGCAGTCATCAAAGTAAAAGTCAAAGACAATTAAAATACTAAGTTTGTAAAGTCAAAACTAAAGCCAACACTAGAGTTAAACTCAAACCCGAAGTCATTGTCTGTTCCCTGAATAATAAGAATAATAATAAAGTGGTGTTATCTACTACAGAATGCCAAGAATAAAAGATTATGAGTTATAGATTAAACTGATTAACATGTATTGTTAGGCACAAAAAGGCCTCAGTCAAACCTGCTGTACATCTGAGGGGACATTTTTAATCAAACCTGTTGATGCACTCGAAGGTAGAATTTAAGGCATGTTATATGCCTTATTGAAACCTGAAAGGTGATTTGCAATATTAGCCCAAAGCCGTTTACCATGTTGCATTCGTTGCAACAAAGGCAGTTTGTCCAAGCTGTTCTGTCTGCTGAACAGGCTTGACATAAACTGTCTACACTGCTCTGTTCTCTTGAGCAGCTTGGGCATTTTACAAGTGTTCTGTTCTTTGTGAACAAAACCTGTTCTTTGTGAACAGGTTAAACACTTTATGGAATATGTTTCCAAGTCCTCATGTATTGTTTTTGGCTACAAGATCAGTTTACAAGTCGAAGACAAAGTGGAAAACAGAACTGCACAGCCTGCCCACGCTGTTCTGATTACATGAAGACAAACGGATATTTGAAAAGGGTGACAGACCTTGTTAGATATATTATTTCGATCATAGGAGTTGTTTTGTAATAATTATTGTCTTTGTAATTTGTCTTGTATTTAATTTCTATGTAGTTTGTTTATTTGTAATAGTCTAGGGGCCAAAGTTGCCAAGTTGTAAGACTTAATTAAAGGAGCCTAGAAATAGGCTCCTAGGGTTTACTTTAATGATACGGTTGACATTTGAATGAGAATCCCAGCCGCCACTTGCAATACTCTCTCAACATTCTTATTGTCTTTTTTAATCATTTCACATTTATTGAGCTAGTTTCTTCATGTGTGTGATAAGAAAATCATCAAGGTGCTGATAATATTAACGGGAATACATATAACAATTGGTATCAGAGCTCAGAGGGGTGGATTTCAACTGCAATATTCGGATTCTGCTGGGTTTTTAGTGTGTTCTTCGTGTTCTTCATCTTCATTCGGTTAGATCTTCATTTTCCTTTGTTTTTCCGTGTTTCTTGTGCTATAATGGTCATATAAACACCACATTATTATTCTCTACTGATTTCAAGCTCATTTAGTTCCATATCTTTGTTAAAATCATCAAGAATCGGCCATTTTTTTAAGTTTGAAAATATGGGTTTTTAAGTGGGTTTTTAACTTGTTTATGCTGTTTTTAAGTGTTTTTAGGTTATTTTAAATCACCAAAAGTGTTTAAAATAGTTTATAAATCATTTAGAACTGTTTTTAGGCTTTAAAACTGAAAAAGAAAATATCGAATTCTGCTCAGTTCTGCCTTAGAAAACTTAAAAAACCTGCTGTATTTCGGATCCTTACTGTAGAACTTCGGACCACCTAGGCACCAATTTCGGACCATCCATCACCCTAATTCGGACCTCACTTCGGTCCAATTCAGACCATATTTAGGTGAATTTCGGACCCCCCATCAGCCTATTTCGGACCTCAATTCGGTCCCATCCGAACTTCGGACCATCCGAAGTTCTGATCAGGCTTTCCATTTTCACATTTGGGACTTGTACTTAAATTTATTCAATTTCGGACCATCCCCATCTCGGACCATCCGAATTCGGTCCCACCTGGACATACCCTGTCCACTGTTCACCCGAATTCGGTCCCTTAGTTCCAACCGAAATTAAGTTCATCCGAATTCGTTCCAGACCCGAATCACTGTTCATCCGAAATTGGACTACATCCGAAATAGCACACATCCGAACTAGCACCTCATCCGGACCATAGCCGATCTGAATTACTGTTCATCCATCCGAAATCAACCCATCCGAATTCGGTTCATACATCCGAAATTCATCCAATCCGAATTCGGTCCTTCCATCCGAAACACTGTTCATCCGAAACCAACTCATCCGAACTCATCTTCCATCCGAATTCAGATCTTTCTGTTTTCAGTCTAGCCCATCCGTGTCCAGTTTCCACCTCTAAGATCTTCATATTCTTAATCAGCACCCATCATCATAATGTCTCGTGAAGCTCTAGTACTCGGATCTGAGAACAGACCACCAGTTCTCTATCCCGATGAGTACGAACAATGGAAATCCTGGTTCCTTAAGTTCGTTGGAATGCAACCGCTCGGGAATCTGATGCTTCAGTCTATATCCGAAGGACCCGTAATCTACTATCGAGAGATAGCAGCCAGACCTGAGGCTGACCCCCCTGTCCAAGCCTCAAAGGTTGAAAGAGAACCGACAAATGACGCTGAGAGAGACCGACAGCACGCTGATAAGAGGGCAGAATATCTGATTTATCAAGCCCTCCCCACTGATATTCTGGTCGGTGTAGACAGCAAAATGTCTGCAAAAGAAATGTGGGACGAGCTAGAAGTCCAAATGCTGGGGGCAGATCTCGATGATCGTGCCAAAATTGAGGAGGCAAAGGCAAAGTTTACGGAATTCCGCGCCAAAGACGGGGAATCTCTGCAAGCCACTTTCACCAGGTTCTGTGCAGTCCTTAACGAGTTAAACAAACTGCACATCAAGAAGGATAGGGATGATATCAACATCCAATTCTTTGCCGCCTTAGCCCCCGAGTGGCAGCTTGCATGTCGGGCCACGAAAAGAGTCCTGAACATTCCTGAGGTATCCATTAATGTCGTCTTTAAGGAGCTTAAAAAGTATCAAGGGGATGTGGATCAACATAAGCTGATGGCAAATCAATTGGCCTCTCTACTGCTATCAGCCAACACCGGGTTGAAACCAGATGATTCTCTAGCCTTGATCACCAACACGCAGATTCCGACACCATCCTTTGCTCCTGGTTCTTCGTCGTCTCAGTACAGGTATGCTTCTCCTCCGCGTGAGGTCTATGATGAGGAGGAAGCTTCGATACAAGAACAGATAGCCTTGTGGACCAACCGTCTCCAACAACGACGGTTCTCCAACAAGACTAACAACCAACTCCGTTATGACACCGGTCCACGGAGGTACTCAGATGATAGAAGGGATGACCGACGCGATGACTATCGAAGGGTCGAATACCGAAGGGATGATAGGGATGATCGCCGATATGACGATAGACGCGACTATCGAGAAGATCCCCGTTATGAAAGGCGAGATGATAGGCGTGATGATCGCAGGGTCGACAGGCGGGACGATCGAAGGGATGATCGTCGGGATAACCGCATGGATGACAGAAGAGAGCCCGAACGAAGGGACAGGAGGCGTGAAGACAGCCGCGAGCATCGCCGGGCCGACAAGAGGCCGGCGGAAAGAAGAGAGGAAAGGCCGAGAGCAGATGAGCCGAAGGCCGCGGATGAACGTCTCTGCTACAAATGTGGCAAACCGGGCCACTTTGCTAGGGAATGCAAGAACAATTTCGACAGAGACGTTGCGTACTACGAGAGAAAGCTCGAGGCAGCCAAGAAGAGAACGGATGCCTTAGCCCTCGTCGCCCAGGAAGACTACTGGGATGCTGAAGATTCTGAAGACGAGGATGATAAGGGCAAGAATTGCTACATGGTTGATCGTATGGGGTTGGAGACATGTGTTGATTTCACTGCTGACAATTCAGATCATGCTGCTGAGGGGGAGATACTGAAAAATCCACCAGCATGTCTGATGGCTACAACCAATGATCCCGAATGCTCCACATCCGGTTCTGAGTCCAATGAGGTACATTCCTGTTACATTCCTGCACATGTAAATAAATTATTTGTAGATAATGAATGTACACTGCACACACATATACTTGATCTACAAGCTAGATTAAATGCTGAAACTGCAAGGTGTGTACAGGCTGAACATCAAGCTCAAACTCTGAAAGAATCATCTGAATTATATCATTCAAAGTGGTTAACTAATCATAATGTTATAAAACAGATGTTAATAGAAAAAGTAGATGTTCAGGATAGGAATATATACCTTGAATTTTGCATGGAAACGCTTTCAAAAGATAAACTCTTTAAAAGAAGAAATTTCAGTTCTTACAAAACAATTAGATGTGGTAAACATGGAAAATATAGACAGTTTAGAAAAATACAAAATGATTGAAGAAGAAAGGATAAGTTTGTACTCAAGAATAAAGACCCTTGACGATGCATTTTTGAAAAGGGGTCAAACAGAACAAACTATCCATTTAAATCAGCCCAAAGAAACTAGGTTTTACCATTCTAAACAAGGAATTGGTTTTAAAAATCCTAAATATTTGGAAAAAGCACAAAATATTTTACCTGTATTTTATGACATGAACTATATGGGAGCCGGTCTTAAATCTTTCTTTTTTGAGTCATCAAAAGAAGTTTTAAACCAAGAAAATGAGAAACGTGTCGCTCGTAAAGATAAAGAAATTTCTTTTCAATATGAAGAACTTAACGAGAGTTATTCTTCTAGAGTACCCACTTTAGAGGAAGATCTCTTGTCAACTTATTCAGAAGCTGAATTGAAAAATGAAACCGTAAAATCAACTCCTCAACTTTATATTCCTGCAAAAGTTCTTCAACAACAAATCACTGTTTTAGAAAAGGAATTGAAGTCGTCTCAAGAGAAAGCACTTGATCTTCAAGATGCTCTTCTTAAGAGAGAAGAAGAATTGGTAAATCAATCTTTTCAACAAACTGTGGAAGTCACTGTCTACAGAGAAAATTTTGAAATGGTTTCACAACAATTGAAAGATCTTTCAAAAGAACAAACACTTTCTCATTCCATAAAAATTCCATGTATGTCATCAAATAAAGGTAAGGCTAAAGCTGAATCCTCCTCTTTCATTTTCAAAGGTGAGTGTTCAAAAGTATTCAAAAATGAGGTTCCTAAAAAGACTCAGATCAAATCCAAGTCTTTTAAGAAACCCACTCACCACCAAAAAGAAAAGTCTGTCAAGTCTAAATCTTCCATGCTTACTGACTCTAATCGTTTTGTTCCTACAGATCATATAAGGAGAGTCCTAAAAACCACCATGCAGGATTTTACAAGTTTTTTTGTGAAGAAGGCTCTAATGCCAAATGAATTTGTTACTAGAGATAGGATGTCTGTAATCTCTAAAGACAATTTATGTAACAATGTGTGTGACAATGTCTGTAATATTGTACCGAATTCTACTGTTCCGTTAAAGTACTCTTTCAGTGATTTATTTAATCTGTGTCCAACTCGATATAGACGACAGGTTCCTGAAATGAATGCTTTCGTGCCATATCCTGCTAAACGAATTCGGAAAAAGAAAACAAAAAATAATGCATCATCGGCCTCAAACAAAATTGAGAATTGTCCGTTGCCAAGGCCCAAAACCAAAGCAACGGTCAAAAAGGTCTCAAAAAGACAAAAGCCAAAGGCAATTTCAGCGCCTAAGGTTCCAAAACCCAATAAATCCAATCTTCAATGGATTCTAAAGGGTTGTGCATTCGGACCACACGCAAATGCTAAATGGGATTCTAAAACTGTACACGTGCCATATAAATCTGGAAATCCTAACAAAAAGGGACCCATATTGAGGTGGGTACC
Source organism: Centrapalus pauciflorus (assembly GCA_020465985.1). Taxonomy (NCBI): domain Eukaryota; kingdom Viridiplantae; phylum Streptophyta; class Magnoliopsida; order Asterales; family Asteraceae; genus Centrapalus; species Centrapalus pauciflorus. Next base: position 71,125 of record JAANYP010000720.1, on the reverse strand, counting down.
CAAGGTTGTGTGATCTTAATGTAGATGGTTCTTGGTTACTTCTGATCAAGACCCGTGCTTCAAAGAAATGGCTTCTAGTTACCTTAGGCTAGGACCCGTTCTTTTGCTTGTCGGTTGTGCTTAAACCGACATGTTTGGCTTCTGTGCACACAGCCCAGGACCCGGTCTTAACTCATCATGTTTTCTGAACATCTCGGTTCAGAACACGGTTTGATTGTGAATTAAAAATGGATGTGTTTGAATGCATATAGTTTTTCATTATATGAATTTATGTGTTTTTCAGGCTAAGTCCATTTGGTATATGGATTCGGGTTGCTCCAAGCACATGACTGGAAGAAGAGAATTGCTGTCCAACGTTGTTGAACAGTATTGCGGAACTGTGAAATTCGGGAACAACCATCAGGCTCACATCAAAGGATACGAGGACTTAGTTCTAAATAATCTGGTCATCAAGGACGTTGACTATGTTGAGGGGCTATCTCATAATCTTTTTAGCATAGGACAGCTCTGCGACAAAGGACTAGAAGTAACGTTTAGGGCTAAGAACTGAGTGTTAAGAGTATGGATGGAAAAGAAATCCTAACAGGTTCCCGAAACTCTAACCTTTACACCATTGACGTAGCTAAGCTAATAGTGAAGGATAACATTTGCCTACTATCAAAAGCCTCTACAAAAGACTCTTGGTTGTGGCATCGAAGATTATCCCATTTGAATTTTGATAATATCAACAAGCTGGCTGCGAAACAATTGGTTAAAGGACTTCCTGAATTGCGCTATGAAAAGGACCATCTGTGTGGAGCTTGTGAGAAAGGAAAAATGAAACGATCATCTTACAAACCAAAGCCCGAACCATCAACAAAAAGAGTATTGGAGTTATCGTTGATGACTATTCTCGATACACCTGGGTCAGGTTCTTGCGTTCCAAGGACGAGACAGCTCAAGAAATCATAGATTTTATCAAGAGTGTCGAGACCCAACAGCAGCTGTCAGGGCAATTTATCAGATCAGATAACGGCACGGAGTTCAAGAACTCAGTAGTTGAGGGCTTCCTTCGATCCAAAGGTATTCAGCATCAATACTCTGCTGCTCGAACACCTCAACAAAATGGGGTCGTGGAAAGGCGTAACCGTACGCCAGTGGAAGCCGCTCGTACAATGCTCACATACTCAAAGCTACCTCCGTTCTTGTGGGCCGAAGCCGTATCAACAGCATGCTATACACAAAATCGCTCCATCATCCATAAGCGCTTTAACAAAACTCCTTACCAACTCTTTTTGAATAAAGTACCATTTATCAAGTACTTACGTGTATTTGGTTGCAGGTGCTATGTGCTAAATGATAAAGACAACCTCGGGAAATTTAATGAAAAGGCAGATGAAGCGATCTTCATAGGATACTCATCCAACTCGAAGGCGTATCGCGCATTCAATACCCGAACCAGAACAGTCAATGAAAGTGTGCACGTCACATTTGATGAGTTGGCTGAACTGGCACCCGAAGTTGATCAATCAGGACCACGCATTACTCAAATGCCTGGAGACTCTTCCAATAATCCCATTTCTTTTTCTTTTTCTGATTTGGTTAATTTATTTGATCCTTTTTATGTTGAATTTTTCGGTCCTAACGCTAGTGTTTCTAATGTTGTCAATAATGTAGGTGATCCTTCCAGTTCAACTGCGCCTCAAAGTTTCTCTGCTCCATCTTCATCAACATACCCTCATCCATCTACATCATCCACCGACACATCCGAAGTTGAATTTACTCCTATAATACCCTCACATATAATACCAACAATTCTTTCTTCACCTGAACACTCGGGAATCGAACCGGAACCAGTGGTACCATCATTTGAAACCATTGACCATGAATCCTCATCCATCCCCACATTAACCACAGAGGTTCCATCCCGAGCACCCCTTCCACACGAGATCAAATGGACCCGAAGTCACCCAACAGATCAAATCATTGGTGATGTATCAACAGGAGTCCAAACTCGTAGGGCATCTGCTAATGAATGCCTCTTCGCATCATTCTTGAGTATGATAGAGCCCGCTCGTGTGGATGAAGCCCTGACAGATCCAGATTGGATAGTTGCAATGCAAGAGGAACTCAACCAGTTTGAACAGCTAAGAGTATGGCGGGTAGTTCCCAAACCAAAAGACCGTACAGTCATCGGAACAAAGTGGATCTTTAAGAACAAACGAGATGAGAACGACATTGTGATAAGGAATAAAGCAAGACTTGTTGCCAAAGGCTACCGACAACAAGAAGGGATAGATTATGACGAGACCTTCGCTCCAGTTGCACGGATCGAAGCAATCAGAATCTTCTTGGCGTACGCGGCACACAAAGATTTCAAAGTGTACCAAATGGACGTCAAGACTGCCTTTCTAAACGGTGAACTTAACGAGGAGGTGTATGTTGAACAACCACAAGGCTTTGTTGATGCACATAAACCCGACCATGTTTATGTGCTAGATAAGGCCCTCTATGGTTTAAAACAAGCACCTTGAGCATGGTATGATAGTCTTTCAAATTTCCTTATTTCTGCCGGTTTCTATAAAGGTGTGGTGGACACAACTCTGTTCACAAAAAGGGAAGGCCCACATATAATGCTAGTACAAATTTATGTCGATGATATTATATTTGGATCTACTGACAGTAATTTTTGTAAGGATTTTTCAGCCCTAATGGAGTCCAGGTTTGAGATGAGTATGATGGGGGAAATGAACTTTTTCCTCGGATTACAAGTCAAACAACTTGAGGATGGGATTTTTGTGAACCAGTCAAAATATACTCTTGACATTCTCAAGAAGTATAAGTTAGACTCTTGCACGAGTTTCGCAACTCCCATGGCCTCCAACTGTAAGTTAGACACCGATCCTTCCGGGAAAAGTGTCGATAATACAACTTACAGAGGAATGATAGGATCCTTACTATACTTGACTGCCAGTAGGCCGGATATAATGTTTTCAACATGTCTTTGTGCTAGATTTCAGGCCGACCCAAAAGAATCACACCTAACTGCGGTAAAACGCATTTTTCGTTATCTTAAGGGTACACCCGAACTTGGTCTATGGTATCCAAAGGGAACCGATTTCGATCTTACCGCGTTTTCAGATGCTGATTTTGCAGGTTGTAGAGTGGACAGAAAAAGCACGTCGGGAGGAATACAGTTCTTAGGAGATAGACCGGTGAGTTTGTCTTCCAAAAAGCAGAATTGTGTTTCCACATCTACAGCTGAGGCTGAGTATGTAGCAGCTGCAAGCTGTTGCTCTCACGTGCTGTGGATGAGAACACAACTACGCGATTATGGATTCTCACTCACCAATATCCCTATTTACTGTGATTCTCAAAGTGCAATTGCCATCTCTTGCAATCCCGTGCAGCACTCTCGAACAAAACACATAGATATCAGGTATCATTTTATTAAAGATCACGTAGAAAAGGGAACCATTGAGTTGTATTTTGTTGGCACGGAATACCAACTTGCGGATATATTTACTAAAGCTTTAGACGAACCTCGTTTTCAGTTTTTAGTATCCCATATCGGCATGTTGAATCCTCCTTCCAATTAAATATCAGATATTGTCTTAAATAATTCTATTTCAATCTATCATGATTGAAATTCCTTTATTTTAGAAAATATCTGTTATTTAAATTTAAGGATTTTGTCACAAAATTGAAACTCCATATTTCCTTATCTGCGTATATTTTTAATAATTTATGATCCTGACAAATTGCTGTTTGAATTGTTCATCACGGAGTGGGATGGAAACAATATCCAGGTTTGTCTGTGTTTGTAAGGCTAAAAAGGGTTGTCAAGTTTCATTCTGAAAAAGAAAAGGAAAAGAACCGGTATTCATTTGAGGGGGAGTATAGTTAGGATTTTAAATTTTATAATTCTGTGTTTCTTTTTCTTTCTTTTGTAATTAAATTTTAAATTTTAGGTTGGTCATAATTTTTTAATTTTAGGTTTAATTTAATAGGTCAGAAAATTCCAAAAAGATTTTACCTTTCAAATTTTTCAAAAAGCCAAAAAGATTTTAGTTTACTTTATTTTATTTTATTTTAATTTAAAAAGATCAAAGAAAATACCAAAATTATTTTATTGAGAAGTCTCATAGAAAAACTCAAAAAGATGTAATAAAATTGGGCCAAAATTTCTTTTTAATTTTGTTTTTTGTTAATTTTCTTAAAAGCCCATTCCATTTAATGGTGTGTGTGTGTGTTGAGTCTAAACCGGCGGCCCACATCCCTTTTGGACGCGGATCCTCTGACCCGGATCCGACCCGCGCGTTTAAAAGGGGCGGTCAACGGTCAACTGCTTCACTTCCAAGATATTTTTCCTTCATCTTCTTCCTTTGCTCTCGTCTACTTCCACCGCCGAACCACCATTATCATCATTCAAAGCTTTTGGATCTTCTTTTTTCTTCATTTTTCTTGCATCATTCATCTTCAGCATCATCAGGTAACTTCTTTTTAACTTTATTTTAGCTTATGACTTCATATATTGTGTGTTTGATTTTCAAAATTTACTTACTTTTTTCATTTCGGTTTTTCTTATTTTTTGGTTGTCTAATGTGTGTTTTTTACTTACTTGTAGTTAGATAAAATGTTCATTAGGTGTTTTTAGCATAGGATCTGTAATTTCATGCATTTTTGTTAATATTAACTGTTCACGTTTAATTTTTGCATGAACTCATTAACTGCTGCATGCAGTTTCGGATGTCCGAATTCGGACCAACACCCGAATTCGGATGTTCGACTTAGACTAATTTTCAAAATTTTTCAAAGTACAAATCCCAAAATCGGACCACTGTTGATCCGAATTCGGACCATCATAGTAAGGCCAAAATTTTCAAAAACTGAATTTAGTCTAAGTATGTTCCCTACTGTTCATCCGAATTCGGATGATATCCGAATTCGGTTCCCATCCGAATTCTGGGTACCATCCGAAATCAGGACCTATCCATAACATAGCATGCATTTACTTAACTCATCATCCGAATTCGGATCATGTTTCATGACACATCCGAATTCGGACCACCTCCATTCATTCCATGCCATACAATTCGGACCATCATCCGAATTCGGTCCCTCTTTTCACCTCATCCGAATTCGGACCCCCACTCATCATTCATGCATCATCCGATTTCGGACGAATCCGAGTTCGGTGACACTGTTCATCCGAATTCGGACCATCCGAAATCCAACACTTAGCATTTTTTTTTACTTTTCATTTTTCCATTTCTAAAAATCACAAAAATATTTCCATCTCAGTGCACCATTGATTAGAGTTAGGATTAGTGTTTGAGTGAAAAGGTCTTATCTAACATCGGTCTCTTAACGATTGACTTTGGACTTTATTCGTAGAAAGTTATTCTACTAATAAAGACCCGATGCTAAACAGATCAGACAGTTTTTATTTCACACTCCTCTAGACTTCACATCAATGCATTATCATCTCAAGTCTTATTATTCTAACTCTGTTGCACTTTGCAGGATAATGGATCCCGCACTTATTCTCACCGTACCTCATCCCCCCATTCCAAATAACAACGCCCAACTCCCAGAAGAATCCATCCTTCCCAGCGCCGAGTTTGTCGAGTTTATTCCGCATAACTGGCAACTCGACGTTTCCATCCTCACTAAAGAACCCCAAACCCTAGCATTCGACATTCTCACTCGCCATCCCATCTACTATGCCCTATCCACTGCCATAGCTGTTCCCCAGATATATCTCCAGCAATTCTGGAACAGGCTAAAATATATGACCGATCCCGAACCTCACTTCACATCCACCATTGACTGCGTTCCAGTCAAAGTCACTACCTCTGCCATCCGCCACATCCTTCATCTACCCACTGAATTCTACCTTCCCACCCGTGAATTGTTCGACCCAAACCCATCCGTCTCTGAAACCCTAGCTGAGATACAAACTCTGGGGTATGACGGTCCTCTTTCTAAACCATCAGACTTCCGCACAAAGAACCTTCAATCCCACTGGCGGATACTATTTTACGTGCTTAACAAATGCTTCACTGCCAAGCATTCCGGACATGACTCAGCGTCGGCCCAGGTACTAGCCATGTTCACAGGCTTTGCCTTTGACCGACACGTGGACTATGCTGCATTCTTATTCGAAGAACTACGAAGAGTCCATATAGAGAGAGGCACAAAGAAAGGCAGAAAGTATGTTCCTCCACAAAGATTTCTCCAACTCATCATACAGTTTGCAATGGATCAAGACGACGATATTCATGAGCGTCCGGAGGCTGACGTTTACCCCACAGTGGCAATTCAGAAGCTAACTCTGCCAAAGGGGGCCCCGACAGTGACGGTAATGAAAATTCCTCTGTCTCTTCTAATGAGGTCAAGGGGCATGGAGAGGGTTCGGGCATATATAAAGGAGAGTTATCCGGATGAGTCTCAGTCGGAATCGACTGAGACTAACCAATCCGAAGGTGAGCCAAGAGTGAGTGAGCATGAGGGAGTAAGGATGGATGTTCAGCAATCTCTGGGTTTGGGTGAGGGGGAGACTGTGATTGTGAGGGAGGAAGCAGGAGGTGAGACGGCAGAGACGGCAGATTCCGAAAGAACTGTCTCTGTCGTGAGAGCGAGGGAGATTCAATCTGAGGGTGAACTAAGCCCTATTAGCCGGACTCCTCTCCATAAGACCGTCCGTCCAACGGTCGAACTCACCCCCACCACCCACTTGGTTTCCCCTCAAAGGGAAACCACTTCATTTCACGGGGTTCTACCACATACTCCATCGCCCTCTCATTCGGAGAGTGGCGGTGTTGAAAGAGGTCACACTCCTCCCCACGTGACCGCCCTTCATTCCATCACGATTCCATCCCCCATAACACAGCACGATGCCTCCGTGGCAACCCCAAGAGCTGCCTTCGTGGCAGCTCCACAAACTTCCGGATCTGAGCGTCCTATTCAGGAGCCAGAAATGATGGAAGGAAGACCGGAAGTGGCTCCATCAACGCCATCCACTTCCGGCCATCTCCCAATCAATCTAGAGATGCTAACGGCAGCTTTACGTGCTGCCGGCGTGATTACCCGGGCTGACCTGGACGCCCAAAGGGAAGCCGCCGAGGAACGTCACACCGCCCTTCTTTCACTAATCAAGGGTAAGGGTGTCGCTTCCGAAGCTGGCCCCCCACCAGGTTCCCATTCAGTCCATCATCAGATCTCGGAGCTGTCGGACAAAATAGATGCACTTAACCGTCTTATCCTACAAGTCCAAGAACAGCTCAATTCCAGAATGGATCGCCTAGAGTCGGCTGTTATCGAACTCCAGTGCCGCACTCAAGCCGAAGCTCCAAAAAGGAAACATGACGATCAGGACGACCCTGATAGTCATGTGGGGGAGAAGAGGCGAAAGGTTCAGTTTAAAGACCCCATGCTAGGTATAGGGGAGCAGAGACCGCTGAGGGGTCTGAATTTCAGGGGTCAAGGGAAAAGAGTCAGGAGGCTCAGGAATATCTGTTAATAGAAGACGAGCCCATGGTCGAGGGTCCAGCTCCACTAGATCCGATGACAGCTATGGTAGAATTTGAGAAACCGCACGAGAAAGTTGAAATCATCTTGGTTTCTGATTCAGATTCCGATACCGAGGACAACGAACCCTTATTAACTCCTAAGCCTGAACCTGAATCTCCATCGAAAAAATCCTCATCCTCTTCCTTTGATTTCCTGAATTCACCACCACGAGCCCATCAAGAAGAAATCCTCTCTTCAATCCAAGCTCCCCAGTCACAAAAAGCATCCCATATTGTCCTTAGCCCTCCAAGATCCCCAAGCCCTCCTCCAGTCCAACAAACCCAACTTCCAGGTTCCTCCCAGACAAAAAGGGTCGATTGCTTCGATGAAACTCCGGAGGGCCCTGGAGTTTATAGAAAAGATGACTTATTCTGGGTGGACCACTACACAAAAGGAAAGGTTCAAACACTGCCTCAGGAAGAGAAGGAACAAATGCGACAAGAACGGAGGGGGACTATCATAAAGCTTCTTGAAGCTAAAAAGGACGAAATCGAAGAACCCCCCGTTCAAGGCCTTAAAGAATTCCTGCAGAACTTTCCGCCGGAGCGGTTTCAGAATCCATATCTAGAAGAAAGATTCAGGATGGTATTCAGAAAGAAGCTTGGATCCTTCAGCAGACGCCTACTCATGGAACTTACAAATGTCTCCAAAGCTGAACAGGCTGAATACTACCAACTGATGCTCCGGGAAAGAAGGTCAAAGGTGTCAAAATCAAAGATTAAAAATCTCAAGACAATCACTATGTGCAAAAGAGCCAGAGTCTTCTATCCCTCCTACCAAGTGGAAAGAGAAGATGGGACGGGAGATGACATCTTCGAATATGACCTTGACTTCATAAGTGCGGATGACGTTGAGTTCCTTCACAACAGTCTGAAAAATCGCATCAGGAAACGTCTAACCCACATGACCGCCGTAGGTGCCCTAGTACGAAGCATGAACCGCCGATCGATAATAATGTGCTTAAGAGACTTCCACATGGCGTTCGAGAGTGCTATGGTTAAGGTGGGCCTACGAGCACCGGAACAAGATAGTTTTCTTCTAGCCCACCACCCGGCCTACAGAGTTGTACTTTCTGGAGATCCTGGTGTCATTTTTGTAAACTACAAGGGCTACAAAAGGTATATGCGCTTTGAGGATCTTCCTTGCTATTCCGATGGTACACTTAGATTGGTTCGAGCTGCTCTTACAAAGAAAGTACAAGATTATGATGCTCAACCAGATCCTGAACAAAGATGCTCACCAAAGGAGATACAGGATACACTCAGCGGCATAGACTTCCTGAACGAACGGCTACATACGAGACAAGTGACCAGACGCTTCGACGTCATCCTTGGACTCCGAGAATCTACTGACCACGCCAGAGTTCCAGGACCTCCTAAATGATCGAAAAGGGGGAGATTGTTAGATATATTATTCCGATCATAGGAGTTGTTTTGTAATAATTATTGTCTTTGTAATTTGTCTTGTATTTAATTTCTATGTAGTTTGTTTATTTGTAATAGTCTAGGGGCCAAAGTTGCCAAGTTGTAAGACTTAATTAAAGGAGCCTAGAAATAGAATCCTAGGGTTTACTTTAATGATACGGTTGACATTTGAATGAGAATCCCAGCCGCCACTTACAATACTCTCTCAACATTCTTATTGTCTTTCTTAATCATTTCACATTTATTGAGCTAGTTTCTTCATGTGTGTGATAAGAAAATCATCAAGGTGCTGATAATATTAACGGGAATACATATAACAGACCTTTTCTTATATCAAAATGGCATTAGCAAAAGAAGAAAGACGCAAAGTTGACATTCCTCTTTTGGTTAAAGCCTAATGCAATAGTGACAAAAAGCAAAAAGACAAAGATTTTGCCATGTGAAGACAAAGATACTTTATCAGAACGTGTAGAAAGGTGTTTTGTCCTTTTGGAAAGACTTTCCACTATCTCATCTGTCCAATGAAGAAGCTTCACTAAGATTCGCCTTTTGAGTATAAAAGGAAGCTTCTAAGGATTATGAGATATCAAGAGTGTGAAAATCAGAACGTGCATTGAAGTGTGTTATTCCATGCATGCAAGTCTACTTATATAAAACAGTAGAGTGTGTCTAAGCTATTCTTGTGTGAGCTGTCCATCTGAGTCTTGTAAAAACAGTGAGTGCATCTAAGTGAGCATAGTCATTGTATCTAGTCTGAGTGTGTCTTAGATTAGTTGAACAACTGTTGTATCTGTCATCTTAGCTTGAACCTTTCCGCATTCAAGCTTGTTTGTAATTAACACTTGTTAATAATATACACAAACATTGAGAAAAAGATTGTTAAGTTTTAAATAGCTGTATTCACCCCCTCTACAGCTTAGAACTATACACTTGGGAAACCATTTGGGACCTACAACTGGTATCAGAGCAGATAGAGTGTGTGTCATCTCTAGATCTCTTATTCTCCCAAATTTTCCATGGACAACAGTGCTGCAAATTCCTCATCCTATTATGACAATGGGTCAATGGCCAAACCCCCAAAGTTCAATCATCAGAATTTCTCTGGTTGGAAGTGCAGAATGATGCTCTATTTAGAGAATTTGGATGTACAACTACCAGAGATAGTAATGGAAGGTCCCTATGTGCCAACCTCTGTTACTACCATAACTCCTGCTGTTGAAGGAGCTGCCCTGAAATCAGAACCTTTGAGAAGGCTAAAGCTCAATGGTCTGATGAAGACAAAAGACTGGTTGCTCTGGATGCAAAAGCCAGGGATAACCTGGTTATCTCTCTACCTGATGATGTGTTCAAACAGGTTGAGAAGATGAAGACTGCAAAGGAGATGTGGGATACTTTGTGTACCATCTATGATGGACCCACAATCACACTGGACAACAGGATTAAAAATTTTGTTAGACAGTATGAACTCTTATTTGCAAAACCAAAGGAGACACTCACAGAAACCTACACCAGGTTTACTGCTCTTGTTAATGATCTCAAAGCTGTTGGGATCACAAAGGACAGCCTGACCCTGGTGAACAAGTTCTTGGACATCTTGCCTGAAGAATGGAACTATTTTTCTACCATCTTGAGAAATTCAGGTACCATCAAAGGTATGGATCTTGTAAACTTATATGGATCCTTACTAAATGATGAGCAACCAAGGCAGCAGAAGAGAAATGCCTTGAAAATGTCCAAGAGAGGTGTTGCCTTAGTGGCAGCGTGAGACAACCTGTTGGGCAGGTATGTGATGTGTTCAGACAACCTGATCTACAGGCTGATGATGAAAGAGAGGAAATGTCTGATGAGAAAGACAGTGCAGATCTTGCTGAGCTTGATGATGAGCAGATGATAGCCATGCTTGTCAAAAGGTTCAACAAGAAGAGGTTTGGAAGAAATATGCTGCAGGGAAACTCAAATGCTGTCAAGAAGAAGGCATTTGATAAATCTAAAGCTGAGTGCTTCAAATGTGGCAAAACTGGCCATATAGCTGCTGACTGTGTGTAAAAAGTTGTTGGACAGTCTTCCAAACCATATAAGACTAACAGAGACGATGGTTATAGGGTTAAGTACCTTATGGCCATGGCTAAGCTGAAAAAGTTGGAAAACTCAGTGGCTTCCAACAAACAAAAGGGACTGATGATATGGGAGGAGTCTGATTCATCCTCAGATGAAGAAGACAATAATTGTCTGATGGTCAATACTGATGTCCCATCAACTAGCAATTTCAAACAGGACTTGGCTGAAGCTGAAGCCTTCAGCAACTTGGAGAACTGGAACCCAACAATGATGTACAAGGTACAAAATTTTATGGCTTACAGTTCTGATGAAAAAGTGAAAATGTTTGAATATATGTTAGTTGACTTAAAAGCTGCTGTGGAGAAGCATAATGTTTTACTATCTGAAATCTCTAAGCTTAAAACTGATCTTGAAATTAAAACTAGTAAACTGGACAGTTTCCATAAGCTGGAAACTGAGCTTGATGAACTAAAACACATCAACTCTATTTTACTGGAAGAAAAGAGAGAAACAGATGTAAAACATGCAAAGCTTCAAAAGATAGTTGACTCTTGGTGCCAATCTGCACAAAAAGTCAGCCATTGTATCAGTCAGCAGATCCCTGCACAAATCCAAGCCTATCTTGGAGGGGATCTTGACAAAGCAGCTTCCATTGTTGAGATTAATAATCTGAAAGATGACTTATCCACTCTTGGTGAGCTTCCCAGTACTTTCATCCAGAAAGTAAATGGAAAGCTGGTCTCAACAAACAGGTTTGTCAGGCCTCAAAATACTGACTGCTTGGGTGGAAACGGCTCAAAAGCTGATGATGGAATGTGTTCTCCATCAACTCAGTCTGCTAAGTGCTATGCTAATTCACACAAGCAAAAGAAAGGAAAACATACTCAAACTGCAGCCATGGACACTAAGCCTGTTAACAAAACAGGCTCTGGGTCCAAAAGCTGATGGTAAGAGACATGTTAATCCTTTTGATGCTAAACATTTTGAAAAATAAGTTTTCAAAAGGTAAGCAGCATGCTTTCAACAAGGGTAAGTCTCATGTTGAAAGAAAATCTGCTGTGGTTTCAAATAAGTTTTCAAATCATAGTGGAAAGCTGGTTAAAAATGAAAATAAGTCTTTCAAAACCAGAAATAGTGACTATGCTGATAGGCAGCATCAATCACATCTTAGTAAAGGCAAAGGCAAAGCCATTGCTCAGCCTGAGAAATCTGGGAATAAGTTTCCCAAACCTGTGGAAGGTCGAAAACCAAGCAAGCTTCCTGTTTTTGACATATGTCCTCCCAAAAAGAGGAAAGAAGAAACAGGCAAAGCTGTTGCTATTGTACCATCCACCAAAGCTGTTGATTCATCGAAAAATAGTAATAAGTTTGCTAAACCTGCTGATAGAATTAACAGAAATAATCCCGAATGTGTTTCTGAAAGCTCTTCTTCCAAAAAGTATAAAAAGAGAAAATGCTATAAATGTGGAAAGAAGACACACATGGCCAAAGATTGTCCTGAAACTAAGGACATGAGGCCTGTTGACTCTGCTAGTTCCATCATTGCTAAAACAAGCAGTGTTGGAAGTAACTTAGTCAATGAGAGTGGTATCCAAACTGATACCATTCAAATAGGAAATATTAATGTGGATATCACTAGTCCATCAACACATGTTGATGAAGTAGGAGAACTCATCACTGTGATGAGTTCCCCTAAAAGTAACTAATATTTTCCTATGACATTCTGCTAGACAAACAACCATCTCAGGTTTGGTACTTGGACAGTGGCTGCTCAAGGCACATGACAGGTTGCAAGGACCTGCTGAATGATCTCAGGCCTGAAAAAGGTCCAAAAGTCACATTTGGTGACAATGTACAGGGATCCACTGAGGGATATGGATCTCTTAAAGCTGGTGCTGCAGTGTTCAAAAGAGTAGCCTATGTGGTTGGGCTGAAACATAATCTTGTAAGCATAAGTCAACAGTGTAATGCTGGCTACAAGGTTAATTTTGATGAGCACCCGGGTTACATATTGGATCCCCAAGGCAAAGTTGTGCTGTGTGCTCAACGGAAGAAAGGTGTATATGTTGTGGATATGAAATCTGCTGATCCCACAACTGAAACCTGCTTTCTCACAAGAACCAATGCAGACCTGAACTAGTTATGGCACAAAAGGTTGACACACCTGAACTTCAAGAATATCAACAAACTCTGTAAGAAAGAGTTGGTAACAGGCTTGCCTTCTATGACCTTTGTTAAGGATAAAGTCTGCACAGCTTGTGAGAAAGGCAAGCAGAGAAAATCATCTTTTAAATCCAAGCATAATTTTTCTATTGATACTCCTCTCTTCTTAATCCACATGGACTTGTTTGGACCAGTCAATGTCCCAATTCTAGGAAGAAGAAGATACACTCTAGTAATGGTTGATGAGTTCTCCAAGTTTACATGGGTAATCTTCTTGAAGAGCAAAGGAGAGGCTGCTAGAGAAATCATTGGATTTGTGAAAAAGATGGAAATGCTGAACTCTGCTCAAGTAAAGCAGCTTAGAAGTGATCATGGTACTGAGTTCAGAAATAGTACTCTTGAGGACTTCTGTGAAGAAAAAGGGATCTCACAAAACTTTTCAGCCAGTAAGAACTCCACAACAAAATGGAGTTGCTGAAAGGAGAAACAGAACCCTCATTGAATCTGCTAGAACCATGCTGTGTGCATCTGGTTTATCTTCATCATTCTGGGCTGAAGCTGTTAACACTGAATGCTTCACCCAAAATAGATCCTTAGTGGCAAAAAGGTTCAACAAGACTCCCTATGAGCTGCTCAAAGGGAGGAGGCCAAAAATTAGCTACTTCCATGTGTTTGGATGTCCCTCCTTCATTCTGAATCAAAGGGACCAACTGGCAAAGTTTGAACCAAAAGCTGATGAAGGTGTGTTTGTTGGATACTCTGCCATCTCCAAAGCCTACAGAGTGTACAACAACAAAAGAAAGGTGATAGATGAATCTATCAATGTCACCTTTGAAGAGTCCAGGAATGCTTCCACCAAAGCTGTTCCTGAATCAGTTTCAGGAGAATTCAACTTTGATGATCTCATGCATTCAAACAGTGAAGAGGACTCAAAAGCTTCCACTACATCCAGAGTGGAACCTGCTAACCATGATGGACATGATGATGATTATGTTGATACACCCTGTGTGAATAAGTATACTAACTTAATTACAACTTCGTGTCCTGAACCAATCAATGCTGATTTTCCTGGATCCTCTGCTGATGTGTTCAACAATGGAGAGTCATGCTCAACAAGTGAACAGGCTCAAGACATCAGTGTGTCTGAAAATCTTGAAAGCTGTTCAACAGGACCTGTTGAAGATACAAACAACACAGGAGAATCCTCATTGAAAAATGATCCTAAGTGGATCAGGTGTCACCCCAATGATCAAATAATTGGTGACATCAACAAAGGTGTACAAACAAGATGGGACAGCTTAGGGAACTTTTGTATGTTCTCTAGTTTTGTGTCTCTCATGGAGCCAAAGAAAGTGGATGAAGCACTTAAAGATGCCAATTGGATCACTGCCATGCAAGAAGAACTCAATCAGTTTGAGAGAAACAAGGTATGGAAGCTGGTCCCTGCTCCTAAAGGTAAAACTATAATTGGCACCAAATGGGTTTACAGGAACAAGATGGATGAGCAAGGTCATGTCATTAGGAATAAGGCAAGACTTGTTGCTCAGGGCTATAGACAGGAGGAAGGAATTGACTATGATGAAACATTTGCTCCTGTGGCCAGGCTAGAGGCAATTCATTTGTTTTTAGACTACGCTGCTCATAAGAGCATGAAGGTATTTCAAATGATGTGAAGAGTGCATTTCTAAATGGGTAGCTGCAAGAGGAAGTTTTTGTCAAGCAGCCTCCAGGTTTTGAAAATGAACATCATCCAGGTTTTGTCTATAAGTTGGACAAAGCCCTCTATGGTCTAAAACAAGCCCCTAGAGCCTGGTGTGACACTCTTACTGATTTCCAAATGAGCAATGGGTATTCCAGAGGTAAAGTGGATACCACACTGTTCATAAAGAAGGTGAAGTCTGATATTATGCTAATTCAAATCTATGTGGATGACATAATATTTGGTTCTACTAATGAACAATTATGCAAGAATTTTTCATTACTCATGAAATCCAAGTATGAAATGAGTATGATGGGAGAACTTACTTTCTTTCTAGGATTACAGGTTAAACAAACCTCAACTGGAATTTTTATAAATCAAAGAAAGTATACTTTAGATCTATTGAAAAAGTTTAAATTTGATCAAAGTTCTCCTATTAAAACCCCAATGGCAACCAATGTAAAATTGGATGCAGATGCCAGTGGCAAAGCTATTTCAGTATCAGCTTACAGAGGCATGATTGTGAGCTTGCTGTATTTGACTACTAGTAGACCTGATATTATGTTTGCTACTTGTTTATGTGCTAGATTCCAAGCTGATCCAAAAGAATCACATCTAGCTGCTGTGAAAAGAATCTTCAGATACCTTAAGGGTACACCAGGTTTGGGTCTTTGGTATCCCAAAGACTCAAATCTGGAACTAACAGGTTATTCAGATTCTGACTTTGCAGGCTGCAGGCTAGATAGGAAAAGCACAACAGGTGGATGTCAACTCCTTGGTGGAAATTTGATCAGTTGGTGTAGCAAGAAGCAGAACTCAGTTTCCACTTATACTCCTGAAGCTGAGTACATTGCTGCTGGAAGCTGCTGTGGGCAGATTCTGTGGATACAGCATCAGCTTGAAGACTATGGACTTGTATATAGGAAAACTCCTATTCTATGTGATAATACAAGTGCCATAGCTATCTCCAACAATCCAGTGTTTCACTCCAGAACAAAGCATATAGAGGTCAGACATCACTTCATCAGGGATCACATTCAGAAAGGTAATGTGGAGGTAAGTTTTATTTCCACAGATGAACAGCTTGCAGACATTTTCACCAAACCTCTTGATGAAAACAGATTTAACTATCTGGTAAGCAAGCTGGGCATGTTAAACAAAAGTGACTAAGTGTCCAAATATGTTCTAAGTAATTATATGTCTCACACTGCTCAAATTTCACAGAACAGCTTAGACAGAACAGGCTCTGCATGTTCTATACTTAGCCGTTTTCTTCAAAACTTGAGCAGCTTGAGCGTATAACAGGTTTGACAATAACAGTTTATATGTCAAGCCTAATCTGATGATCAAACCTCCACCCTGCTCACTCTTTCAATCTGTCATACAAGACATTGTCTTGTAACCTGATCAGCTATTGAACACAACCTGTTATTACATAGCTGAACAGGTTGAAGGAACAGCCTGAAGAGTGAACAGCTTGTGATGACCCTGCTCATCACAGGTTTGACCATCAGCTTAGACCATCAGTTTTAATTACCTTTCTTCACAATTAAGTTACTTAAATTTTGTTTTTATTTAACTTAATTACTGCGGATAATGTGGGTTTACGTGTGTTAGTGATTAAAAAGGGCTCAAGTGGTCTGACAAATGGTCTGACATGGACAACCGTTCCATTTTCCGTTAACGACCTTTTCAAATCAACCACCCAAATGTTTCTCTCTCATACCCACTCACATTCAAATTCTATAAATACCCCCTACTATTTCATATTCGTCTCCCTCACTACTTCCATAAACTTCCTAAGAACCCTAAAAATCGACTAAGTGTCCTGTGCTTCTACTACTTTCACTACTTCCCAAATGGCTCACAGAAACAACCCCTTTCTACCAGTGTTTGTGGGTGCTGATGTTCAGAAACATCCATCAGTCACCACAATGCTGACCTTGAAACCTACCAACTACCTTGCTAACCTAACCATCCCCAAGAACTATGTGGGGAAAGGCTACGAAAAAATGGTGGAGTTCTTGAAAGTTCATCCGTTGAACTATGCCATGACTGCCACTCCTGGTGTCCTGTACCAGGAGATGGTGAATGAGTTTTGGTACACCTGTGCCTACAACCCCGACACCAAAGTCATTAAGGGCACTATACTCAATGGGACTCAGACCATTGAGATTAACATTCGTCTGATTAGGGAAGCTCTTAGACTCCCCGTGGCTGAAACATATGATCAGCCACAGTCTGAAGATGAACAGATGAAGAATCTGATGCACTTCTGTGGTGTAGCAGAACCAAAAGTTGGAGCTACACTGTTCAGAAAGGATTTGTCTCCTACTTTCAGCTTTTTATTTGCCTCAGTGGTTATGTGCTTCAGCAGTAAGGTTGGTTCCTTTGAACAACTAAGCCGTGATGAGATTCCTATAGTCCTACAGTTGGTGGATGGGAATACTATCAACATGGCCGGATGGATTTTCATGAATCTGAGGAATCTGGTGCAGCAGGAGACACGTCCAGCTGCTGTTCGTTACCCCAGATTTCTGAGCCTCATTTTCAAGCACGTTTGTGGTGAGCATCTGTATAACTCTCAGCCTTTACTTCATACTACTGCATTTCCTGTTATAGGAAATAGAGTTTCTACACTCCGGTTCTCCCAAATGAGCCTCCTCTATCTATTCCAATGAGGAGGTTGTTAGGATTGGTGGAAGGACCCTCTGATGTGAGGGTGGATCCAGAAGTTGCTCCCATAAGAAAATCCAAAGTCAGGGCCAAGCTTGTTAAAAGGACCCTGGAAACAACTGAAGCTGGGCCTGTCCACAAGAAGGCCAAAACAGCTCAGTCTGAGTCTGCACCCACAGCCTCTGTGGCTGAGGGGGAGCAGGCTCCTCACCCTGGTTCATTTGTTGAACCTGAAGCCTCTGTGGCTGGTGCCTCTGTGGCACCTGAGACTATGGAACAGGCCAACCCACCTGTTTCTGACCGAGTCTCCAAACTTATCCAATCCGAACCTCGCACCTCTCCACAGTCACCTACCTCATCTCTCAAATCCTACCAAAGAAAAATCATTGCCAAAAAGAAACCAAAAACCAAAACAACCCAACCTAGCCCCTCTGATCCCTCTCAACAGGGTTCGGTTGAAAAAGAAGCTACCCCTGCTGCCTCTCCTATTTTGGGAGAAGGTTCAGCACATTTGGAGCCTGCTTCACTCCACCCTGTGTCAACCCAAGTCAGCCTAGAATATGGAGACAGCCACATCAACTATTCCAGCCTCCCAACAGGCTGAGAATATTGAAAGACAGGAGTTCTCTCCACTCCATACTGAGTCCACACTGTTCCCACCTCATACTTCTCTACACCCTGAGTCTGCACGAGGTGCCCACGCTGCTGGCTTAGACCAACTAGCAGCTCAGCCTCAAATCTCTGTTCCTCATGATACAATTGTTCTACACCAAACAGCTGCTGAAGGACCAACCACTCACGCTGATGAACCTCAGGGAACAGAATATCCCTTTGGTGAGGCTACTCCCGTCTTGCAAACTACATCAGCAGGTTTCACCACTCCTGATGTTGAAATGCACATCCCATCTCCCAATGATGAGGTACCTTTAAACCAAGGTACTGCAGAGGGAACCACCACTGGCCTTAATGAAGGTGCTGCAAAAGAAGCAGTGTCTGAAAGGCTGCCATCCTCTACCCACCTCCTGATGATGCAGCTACAGCCACTGCTGAAGGTCCTATTGATCCCTCCAAGCTGGGGCAACATTACTTTTGCCCAGGCTATGGAGCTTCTTTCCAAATACCCTATCCCTCTACATCACATCCCCATACACCAGCCTCATCCTCTTCATCTCCATCTACCCACTCCAAACAATCCACCCATACACCTCCATCCCCTAAAGACCTGCCTTTGAAGGATCAGCTTTTCTTGCTGACCAACAAAGTTGGCTCTTTAGAAACCTCCATGTCTTCTCTACCCACTCTCATTTCAGACTCTGTGTCTGAACAGCTTAAGGAATTCTTCGATGTGGTCAAGAATTCCTTTCCACCCACTCCTCAAACTGACACCTCCTCTCAGCTGCTTGCACTCACTGCACAGCTGCAAAGTGTCTCCATTCCCTCTCCTCAATTCTTTCACACCAACAGGACTCTGTGTCCTCTATGACAGCCATTTCCCAACAGCTGTCCACTCTCCTCACCAATTGCAATACTACACTCCCTACCACTTTGGCCAGCCTGAACACTCTCATCGTTTCTCTATCAAATTCTGTGTCAGCAAACCTTGCTGATGTGCAGGACTCTCTTGAGTTACATCTGTCAAAGCTTCAAAGTTTGCTATTCACAGCTTCTGATAGAGAAAATATTCTTAAGCTGACCTCTTTTGCTGATTCTCAATCCTCTTCTCTTCAAACCTGTCTTTCCCAAATTGCAGAGGTGAAGGATAACCTGGCTTTGTTAGTGCATAGCCTGGTTGGTTCCAAGCCTGCTGCCAAAACTGCTTCAAAGCCTGCTGAATTTGTTTCTTCAGGCAGACCGGTTGTTGAAGGTGTTGGTCCATCTCCTTCAAAGGGGGAGAAGTTGTCTGCCTCTAAGACTAAGTCTAATGGGAAGAAAACCTCTTCCCCTAAGGAGACATCAGCTCCTACTGGTCAGACAGCAGGTGCATCTGAAACAGGTACTTGTCCAGCTGAGGGTGCCTCCCATCTACCTGAAGCTGCTCAGCCTACTCAGCCTGAATCTCCAAACCCCGCACAGTCTAAGGGGGAGGAATTCATCTCTGAGGACAGGCTAAGCAGCAGAAGGAGGCACCTCATACTAGAGGAAGAAGAAGAAGAAGATATGTCTGAAGCTGTTACTACAACAACAACTAAAGGAAAAGAAAAGGCAGTGGTTGATCCTGACCACCAGAAAGTAGCAGAGCTTAAATTTGACAAAGCCAGGGCCAAAGAAATGGGTGTTCCTCTTGAAAAATACTATGAGCTCAGAGATGAACAGCTCAAAGCCCTGGACATACTCAGAAAAGAAAAAGAATCTGCCAAAGCTGCCATATCTCTTGCATTCAAAGAGGCAAGCAAAACCAAAATGCCTTCTTTGGATGTACAGAGAAAACTGCTGGAAGCTGCTAGAGAATCAGCTGGTGAGAAGGAAAGTGTACAGGAAAATGGTGCTCTGGTCTCTGTGACCAAACCAAAGCAAGCATCCTCTGCAAGAGCCCAATTCCATTTTGACAACCTGACAAGGAAAAAGTTTCATGATGTTGATGATAGAAGGCTTGCCAAGGAAGCAATTGTCAAAGCTGTCCCCACATCAAGAAAAGGCAAACAGTGAAAATTGCAAATTACCAGAGTGGGTGCAACAGGCCCAGAACTGGAAACTTATGACTACACTGATGTTGCACACATGGGGTACAGGGAATGGGTTGAGCTGGCAGTTGCCCTGAGCCAGTCTAAGTCAGAAACGGCTAAGACTGCTAGGGCATATGTTAAGAAGCTGATGGAGAGAGTGAAGGAACTTGGCCTGATCTCAAAAGAAGTAAGTGAGGGTGTCTCTGTGACATACCCCAAAATAAAGGCCAGGAGGACAAGAAAATATTCTGAGCTGGAGGAACTCCTCATCTTAATTGAACAGGGTGATTATGCTTTTGAGATGAAAGGAATTGACTACAGCCTGCCCAGTGGAGTAGAGTTTGAAGAAGGCAAAATCATTGAAGAACCTGAGTTGGGGGCATTTTTTGTAGATCCCTTAACACAGAAAAAGTGCTTTCAAAGAGCATCAGATCTTTATAAGGTGGATCTGAGACAGCTTGCAGCCTTCAGACTTGCAACTTCATTTAGACAATCAACTAGGTGGAGAGCAGCCATCTGGGACCAGCTCAGAGGCTTTTATGAGAGAGGTTAACTTCAAGATCCCAAGTTTATGATCCTCAGAGCTGAAATCCAAGATCTGGAAGAAACAAGGGATGAGCTTGAAAAGATGTTTGAAGGACCACCACCACTGGAGTGAAGTCCATCTACCATCAGGGTAGGTGAAGAATGGAAGTTGTCCATCTGTTGGACAGGCTTGCCGTTATCTGCTCCCAAGATCAACAGTCCAAAGTGTTGAACTTTTTATTTTGTACATTAGTTGTACCATGTTACATATGTTGTAACTTTTCTTATTTACATTGGTTGTAATATACATTAGTACATTAGTTGTACTTCTGTAAAAGCATGGGTTGTTTATGTAATCAAAATCAGTATATATAAACTGATCTTTTACTTTACTTAAATGTTGTAATTTCTTTTCAGCAAGATGTATTGTAAAAATGTATAGTGATTATTGATTAAATCAGCTTAGACTGATTATTGCAAATAGGGGGAGATTGTTAGGCACAAAAAGGCCTCAATCAAACCTGTTGTACATCTGAGGGGGAGAGTTTTAATCAAACCTGTTGATGCACTTGAAGGTAGAATTTAAGGCCTGTTATATGCCTTATTCAAACCTGAAAGGTGATTTGCAATATCAGCCCAAAGCCATTTACCATGTTGCATTCGTTACAACAAAGGCAGTTTGTCCAAGCTGTTCTGTCTACTGAACAGGCTGGACATAAACTGTCTACACTGCTCTGTTCTCTTGAGCAGCTTGGGCATTTTACAAGTGTTCTGTTCTTTGTGAACAGGTTAAACACTTTATGGAATATGTTTCCAAGTCCTCATGTATTGTTTTTGGCTACAAGATCAGTTTACAAGTCGAAGACAAAGTGGAAAACAGAACTGCACAACCTGCCCACGCTGTTCTGATTACATGAAGACAAACGGAAAAGACAGATTCTGATTACATGAAGACAAAATGGCATTAGCAAAAGAAGAAAGATGCAAAGTTGGCATTCCTCTTTTGGTTAAAGCCTTATGCAACAGTGACAAAAAGGAAAAGACAAAGATTCTGCCATGTGAAGACAAAGATACTTTATCAGAACGTGCAGAAAGGTGTTTTGTCTTTACACTATCTCATCTGTCCAATGAAGAAGCTTCACTAAGATTCGCCTTTTGAGTATAAAAGGAAGCTTCTAAGGATTATGAGATATCAAGAGTGTGAAAATCAGAACGTGCATTGAAGTGTGTTATTCTATGCATGCAAGTCTGCTTATATAAAACAGTAGGGTGTGTCTAAGTTGTTCTTGTGTAAGCTGTCCATCTGAGTCTTGTAAAAACAGTGAGTGCATCTAAGTGAGCATAGTCATTGTATCTATTCTGAGTGTGTCTTAGATTAGTTGAACAACTGTTGTATCTGTCATCTCAGCTTGAACCTTTCCGCATTCAAGCTTGTTTGTAATTAACACTTGTTAATAATATACACAAACATTGAGAAAAAGATTGTTAAGTTTTAAATAGCTGTATTCACCCCCCCCCCCCTCTACATCTTAGAACTATACACTTGGGAAACCTTTTGGGACCTACATGTATATTATGAAATGAGACATTGTCATGCTTAGCTTCATTTGTAATTCAACTCAAATTCTTGATTGAGCGACTACGCTTGCCATGGTATGTTGTTGTTCAATTTAACATGAAGACAAGTTTATTAATCAAACATCTTTTAATACTGCTTACTTTTGCTATCTTAAAACTTGTTTCGCCATCATTGTTTCATTTCTTTGCATGCTTAAAGATATATGCCAACCTATTACTATTCCTACTTGTGCAAGCAAGCTTGTAGATGATGTTAATCTGATGTCACCCACATTGCTTTACTGGTAGCTAGCCCACTATGTAGGTGATCCTTACACAATTGTGTGTGTGGTTTCACATCATCTCACTATTAAGACATGTGTCTCATCATTGAGGGTCGGTGACCAACTGTCATGTGAATCATGCATATGTCAAAGACTAAAGTTATACCTACTTATTATGAATGCATGCTTACTGTTATACCTATGAACTCATTAAGCGCCAAGAAGCTTATAGTTGTTATATGACTAATTTTACGAGAATAGGAAAATCCTCAGCCCTAAAAAGTACATAGGTTAAGATACATTGCGACTTGAAGATCTTTTAGATCCTTCTCAACACATTTTGTGGTACTTAGCAGCAAATATACAAGATTTGGAAAGTTGGGTAGTAATTGTGATTATAAATGATGTTGTAATAGTAGCAGTTGACATGAACCCTTGTATTTAAAATATAGTTTCATTGTGTTTACTTACTTTCCTATCTTTATTTACCTTAGTTCTGGTTGAAATTTATGTTGCTTAAATGGGACCTAGATAAGATCTTTAACGAAAGTTGGGTCTTCGAGCTTGGTATCAGAACAATAGTTTGAGTGCATGCCAATATTATGGGTAATACTTAAACTCAAACATAATTAATAATACCAATATCAACTACATAGGTTATGACTTAGACTAAGATAAGATTCAAAGACTAGTAGGATGTGAAATGAGTATACAATTACTAAGACTTGATTTTAAAGCTATATAAATTACGTTTCAAAATATGTCTGGATAAGAAGGTGGAACTCCATCTGGAATCACTCCTTAGCAAATGCTGAAGATGCAACAAGTTTTAGCACAAAATAATGAACAACAATAAAAGAAATGATACAAGAATAATTTTCAGCTTATGACGAGGCCGAAGCAAAAAAACAAAAAGAGATAAGAAAATAAACGAAAGGGAAAGCAAATTGAACAAAAGATTTCAAGCGAAAACTTTGGTAAATAAACAATAATTCCCGAATCGAACAACAAAAAGGTTGTAAGTTTAAAGACTTCAAAGTGTCTGCTACTTTAACATTTGAAGGCATAGTTGATCCAATTTAAGCCCTTGATTAAATTAGTCAAACCAAAGAAATCTTTAGTATTACAGAATGTCTTGACAACAAGAAAGCAAAGTATGTGACTGCATTATTTATTGGGAGTGCGCGAGCCTGGTGGAAAACACAGAAAAGCATCTATGAGGAAGCCATAGTTAAGAAATTAACATGGGAACAGTTTGTTGAATTGTTCAATGCTAAATACCATTGTAACATCCCCAATGTAAAGATTGGCTGCTCTTTTTAAGTGATTAATTGAATGCATGAATTTTAAGTTAATTAAAAAAATATGGTTGCTAAATTATTTGGGTGAGGCACTTATTTTGGGTCCTGCAATATTGCAAGAAACCAATGAGAAAACCGAGCTAATAAGACAACACATGAAAGCTTTGCAAAATTGTTAAAAGTCGTATTATGATAGCAAGCACAAAGTTAAGGAATGATTGAGTTGTATTAAAGGTTTCTCCCTGGGAGGGAGTGATGTGATTCATCAAGAAAGGGAAATTAGCTCCCAAATATGTCAGACCTCTTAGTGTGATTGAGCGGATATGGAATCAGTCCTATTGATTAGACTTGCTAGAAGAGATGTCGATTAGTCATCTGTTCTTTTATGTAAGTTATCTCCGATGATGTTTGAAGGCAATAATGAACAGTTGGCATCTCATGACTTCGTTATAGGACTCTGGAACGGTAGTCTCTTAGTGCGACAACAGTATGGGATGCAAAGAAGCTTCGTCACCCTTCTTTAGTTGCTTCTACTTTTTTCATCGAGATTGGGGATTTGAAGGTGGATGAAAAACTTCGTTTTGAAAAAAATCCTGAATGTATATTGGACACTAAGGTAAAGAAGCTAAGGATTAAGAAGAATGATATGTTTATTGTGTATGGAAATATCATCGAGGATCCACTAAGACTTGAAAGACCAAAGCACATATGAAGATGATGTACCCACAATGATTTGAGACTGCGTGACTTTGAGGGCGAAGTCCAAGCGTGATAGGCTCGTGTTTGTAACAGCCTCAATGTTAAGATTGATGTAATATTTAGGTGATTAATTGAAAGCATGGATTTTAAGTTATATAATTTATGAAATATGGTAGCTAAATTATTTGGGTTGGCCTATTATCAGTTCTTATTATTTATAAGATCTTGTTTTGTACTTGGGGTGAATTAATATAAAGAAAATGAATTGTTGTTTAACAAGTGATGAAATTAGTAGAGGGGTTAATTATGTAATTAGGTAAAAGTTGGTGAATAGGAGGAAAAAAGAGGCAGGCAACTCATGTTGAAAACACCAAAATTCTCACTCACTTACTCTAAAACTGGATATATATCTCTCTAGAAACAAAAAAATAAAAATAAAAATTAAGCTCATTACAATTTGGAAACTTGTTTAATCTCATCTTAGAAGCATTTTAATCGGATTACAAGTAAATGGTTTAAGGTAAGTTAAGATGATCATGATGTTTTTGGGGTTTTGAGTTTGGATTTTTATGAAAACCCAAAAGTTTGAGATGACTTGATGATTGATTTAAGTTTCATGTGTGTTAAATCGGATCTTAAGCAATAATTTTAGTTTGTAAAAATGAATGTAATCTGATTTAACACACATACATATCTTTGTTAAACACTTCTACAAACTAAAATTCTTGCTTAAAGTAAACTCGAGTTCGTGTCCAAAGCAGTCTACACCCGGTCCAAAGAGAAGTTAAATCAATCTTCAGTAAAGTCGAGCTCGAGTCCAAAGCAGTCGACGCCTGGTCCAAAGAGAAGTTGTTAAATCAATCTTCAGAGCGTTTATACTTCATAGTATAGCATTTATGAGCCCATTTAAGCAACGTACTTTGCTTATATACGATAGAGGTGCATGATAGAGCATTATTTCATTGATAGTGAATCTTTCTGAACATTTAAATTTTAGCACGCATAATTATCAATTACCACTTAAGTTGAGCCATCAAGAGCACACTGAGCCATATTGAGTACTCCGAGCAGCTTGAGCACCCTTAGAGCAGATAGAGCGTCATTACAGTATATTGGAGTATTGTAGAGTAGTCATAGTATCGTTGAGCATAATAAAAAAATATTTAGCACCTGTGACTAGTAGCCAGTCATGTATATGTGTTTTATGTACTTTGGGACATGTATTGTTATCTTATACGTTGTTGACGTTCTTCCAGAATTCATGTGCAGTTGTTAACACCGAGGCATGTGTTACGCTGTTAACTTTGCTACTTGATCTGGTTGCTCCCTTAAGCATTATTGAGCATGAGCATATACAACATAATTATGATATATATATATATATATATATATATATATATATATATATATATATATATATATATATATATATATATATATATATATATATATATATCTGTGTGTGTGTACACCTTTCACATGAGCACGAGAACTGCATTGACATTATCACCATTTGTGCATGAGATTCCTTCAAACTTTGTTTATATTTGAGCTATTTTGATGGGCAACCACTATATGAGCATAATATATGTATCTAGCTCCGTATCCGATTGATCTCTGCTTACGCTTGCTGATGGGCTAATACGAACTCACTAAGCATTCACATACTATTTAAGTTGTCTAACTTTTCAGGCAAGGCCAACAACATTGTGGGAGCTTCGAGTTAGGTTCTTTGATCAAAAAGACTTAAAGACTGCCATATCCCATTTTTGTGGTATAATTCCTTTATGGGTCGATAGTTATTTTATGCTTATGTTATAATTCTGGTGGTGTAATAGTAATGTACCGTAATACTTTAGGCAGATCTCTATGATGTAATTTGAATTATGTACTGGTAGTTAAATGTATGCTCTTATTTATGTAATCTTTATTATGATGATCATTAGTTTTGCTACTCGATGACTTTTATTATGTGATTATTTGCATGAATGTTATAACTACCCACTAGATCAAAAAGAATAAGATGGAGGAACGACTTATGCAACTTACTCTAGGTAGGAAAATAGTCGATTAGTACGAGCATGAATTCTCTCAGTTCTGTGGATATTCTCAATATCAAGTGGCAACAGAAGCAAGAAAAAAAGATCATTTTCGACAGTTTTTAAATCCTGTATATCGTCAGCAAAAGAGAAGCTCCAAATTCGCTTCCTATTTAGATATAGTAAACATAGCGAGACGTGTAGAGTGTGATTATTTTGACTCATCGTATAGACTTGGGATGCAGTTAGTAAATCTCACAAGTGCTTCTCCTCCCAAAAAGCAACATTTTGGTTGATTCTTCAGCTCAAGCAAGTCAAATTAGCAACAACATAGATAGTTCACTGCACCACCACCTCAGTAACGAGCAAAGTCATACTCAATTCACTTTGAGTCTAGTACTTGTCGTAGATGCAATAAGTCACACATTGGGCGTTGTAACCCTAATGATTTCACTTGCTTTGTATGCAACGGTCATAGCACTGGAGAATGCCTATATAAGCGTAACAGTTGTTCATTAATCTCGACAGCTAGCATGTTGACTCCAATCTCAGTCATTAAGAGGAACAACAACTCAGAAAAGTACAACATCGACACCATAAGTTTGAACTCCACCTTTCTAAATCACCACAGAGGAAGCTAAAGAAACTCCATATGCTGTAACGGGTAAGTTCCTTCTGAATTCTATACTGACACGAGTCGTATTTGAATCCGACACTAGCAGATATTTATATCTAAGTCATATGATGTCATTAATAATATATCTTTCTAAAGGTCGAGAATCATTTCTTGTTTATGCTATCATTAAAAAATATATCAGGAAAAAATCAATAGCTAAATTTCTCATCATATTTTAATTCTTTGACGTGTTTCCGGATGATATCTCTGAAGTGTCACCCGACAAAAAACTCGAATTTAGAATCGATCTGATTCCAGGTGTAACTCAAATTGTCAAAGCCCCGTACAGACTTGCACCTATAAAAATGTAGGAAACGATGAAATATTTGCAAGAGCTATTAAACAAGGGCTTAATTACACTGAATTCATTTATATGGGTCACCTGTTCTGTTTGTCAAGAGGAAAGAGATGACATTCGAAATGTGCACTACTTATAGAGAATTTAACAATGTTGCAATCAAGAATATATATCATTTACCCAGATATGATGATCTATTTGATCAACTTCAATGATCTAACTACTTAAATATTAATTTGTTTTTTGGGTATCATCAATTAAAATTTATGGAAGAAGATGTCCCTAAAATAACTTTCAGAATGAGATACAGACATTACGAGTTCTTAGTAATGTTGTTTGGTCTGACTAACGCCCCAGTTGTATTCATGGAGTTAATGAATAATGTTGGCAGACCAATGCTTGATAATATGTTATCGTCTTCATTAACGATATACTAATTTATTCAAAGACGGAAGTTGATCATGATATTCACCTTCAAGAGTTGCTAGAGTTGCTCTGAAATAAAAGACTCTATGCTAAGTTATTCAGATGTGAATTTTTCCAGTGACAGGTATATCTTTATACTGTTCCAAATAACTGAAGTTTCTATTAATATGGATTTGGACATTTGACTTTAAAATTTGTTTTATAGATCTAGTTTTGTCATGTCATTTTTGTCGTCGATCTAGTGAAAGTTGAGGTTGTCCAGAACTAGAAAACTCCTCATAATGTTTCTAAAGGCAGAAGTTTTCTTGGATTGGCCGGCTATTATCATCTGTCTATCAAGGACTTCTCGGAAACTTTTGTTCGACGTACGACTCTAACACGCAAATGCTTGTTTAAGCGTCAGTTTTACCAGAAGGCAATGAAGACTTTGTTCTGGTACTGGTTTAGCTTGTGTTCTGATTCAAAGGGGTAAAATCATTATCTACACTTTTAAGGCAAGTGTAAGGTTACGAGAAGAGTGCGCAACCTCATGACCTTGAGTTAGTTACAGTTACATTTGCTTTATAGATTTGAAGTCATTATCTTTATGGGACTAAGTGTCAGCTCTTTACTGATTACAAAAATCTTAATTATCTTTTTACTCAGAAAGATCTCAACATGAAGCAACGAAGGTCTTTAGAGCTGATAAAATACTATGACTGGGATATCTTCTAACAACCGGGTAAGGCAAACGTTGTTGCGAATGCACAAAGTAGAATTACTCATTCTACCCAAATTTTATATGCACTGACTCCGACAATCTTTATATGTTAGTGGATGATATCTGAGAAGCTTAGATAGAAGCACTGAGAGAAGGAAATATTCAACCTTAAAATTTCAAAGGGCAACTCCAATTTCTTTCAGGAAACCATATGGGACTCCAAACCAACCTTTGGCTAAAGCTCATCAATCCAAATTCTCTGTTATCCTGGAAGCTCAAAGAGTTACTATGATCTAAAAGCAGTTTTTGTGGCTAGGAATGAAAAGAGTTATCGGTCAATTCATTAAAAACTACAAAACTTGTCAGATGGTCAAGGTAGAACACCAAAGGCCTTATGAAAATATGTAACCACTGCCAATTCTTGAATGAAAATGAGAGCATATAACCATGTACTTTGTAACTAAACTGTCGAAGACTAGACAACACAATTCCATTTGGGTAATCGCAGATAGACTAACAAAAACTACACATTTCATTCCGATATGGGAGAAAGACTCATTGGAAAAGTTGGCACAAATCTACATCAATGAAATCATTTCACGTCATGGTGTGTCGGAATCCAAAGTTTCAGATCGTGATAGTCGATTCACTTCAAACTTCTGGAACGCACTACAATAGGGTACTTCTTATCATCTAAATACTATTGATCAAAGTGAACGCATAATTTTGAGTTTCGAAGACATATTAAGGGCTTGTATACTTGATTTAGGTGGTAAGTGGGATGACTATCTGCCATTTGTGGAGTTATATGTAACATTTATCACTCTACTATCAATATGACATCGTTTGAAGCTTGTTATGTAGGACTCCCACATGTTAGTATGAGACAACTGACATCGATTGTTGGTTCTGCACTTCTACAGCTAGCACATGAAAAGAAACATTTGGTTAAAAGAAATATCCAAGACACTAAAATTCGGCAAAAGCCTTATTATGAGTTTCATCACAAGACAATTCAATTCAAAGTTGATGATTAGGTGATGCTCATAGTGTCTCCAATGAAGAATTTGTTTTGTTTTATCAAATGTAACAAGTTAGATCCTAGATTCATTGGACCGTTCAAGATTATTAAAAAGATTGAGAATCAGTCTTATCGTCTTGAACTACCTTTTGATTTGATTAAAGTATATCTAGTATTCCATGTTAGTCATCTCCAAAAAAGTCTAGCTGATGAGCAGGGACCACATATACCTCATATTGGTTTGCAAGTTGACGAAAACTTCGTATCGTTGAAGAGCCAGAATGTGTTTTTGACTCAATGACAAAGAAGTTGAGAAACAAAGAAGCTAAATGGTGCTAAATAGTATAATCATCATAGAGGTTCTCATCAGACTTGGGGATCTAATCATGTAATATAGACCATCAAATCTATTAGAGCATAACTGACTTCGAGGACGAATTTAGGCGTAATGCAGCCCATTCTGTAACATCAGTTAATTATATTAGCATTAAGTTAACCTAATTGGGTAACTTTTGAATTAAGATTTTGTAGTAAAAGTTATGTTTTGGGTTAGAATTGCTAATTATTGAAAGTTAAGATTAAGAGGTGCAAACTATCAGATCAATAAAGTTATAATGAATTGTCACGTCTTTATGGGTTTGACGATAACATTAGTAAACTTGATTATTCATCAAAACACCATTTGCCTGCTTCTTGCACATCGGCAAACTCATTACATCTCTCTAAAATGCCTGCACGTCTTCTTCCTCACACACACACACACTCTATTTCTGTGAATTCATTTTCATGCAATTCATACAAATCTAATACAATTCATAAGAACAATTAACAATCAACACAATATATTGAATGATTAAGAGAGAATATTACAATGAGTTCTTGACTTGACTTGCACAGCAATCCTCTCATCAACATGCATCCATATTCTGAAATTCGTTATTCAACAGTGCACATACCATTCCTATTTATACTTAATACACAAGTATTAAGTATTTACACAAACAACCCCTAAACTATTAAGTATTTACAAACATATACAATATAATTGTTTCATCTCTATTATTTATTCCCAACAATTTCTTTCTCTCTCTCCCTTCCTCTCTCTCACACACACACACACTCTCTCTCTCTCTGTTTCTCACAATCAAGTTAGGAAAATTGCTTGAATATTATATGTAAGTGATTTCTAGCGATAATCAAGCATCATTCTAAGGTAATCTTAAGTTAAATCAAATGATAATATTGAAGTCCACGACACTTTTGTAATGAAGTTGTGACTGTTTGAGTAAAACTTGAAAAAAATTGTCTTTTTGATAATTCAATATCTATCATGCAAATCACAATTAAACAATTAAGAACATGAAGATCAGATCAACACAAAATATTGAATGCTTAGATTGAGAGAATATTACATTGACAGTACGGTTTCTTGCTCAACAATCTTGCTTGACAATTCTTCTCTCAAACCTTCCTTTCCTTTTGCATGTATATTCAACTATCACCTTCTACAGTACACATTTTACTCTATTAATATACACAATACAACTATTGTGTATTTACAAAACACACCCCTTACTTTTACAATTAAATTGTTTTCATCTCTATATATATTTGTACCCAACAATCTCCCCCTTAGAGATGAAAGCAATTTTTCAACTAAAGTTCAAATCAGGAACTTCAATCCTTTTCTCTTTTCTTCTCTTTGATCTCTGAATATCTTTGTCTCTCTCTGATCTTCATATCTCTTCAACTCTAATCTTCTATTTTCTTATGAGCACACTACCCCTTGAATCATGAATAGTTTTTGATTATCTCCCTTGATTTATTATTGATAACATATCATATTTCATCTTTAAAACTCTTGTAGTTGTCAGTAGTTGTCTTGATTTGTTGTTGTAATTGTCTTTAAAGTTGTATTTAAACTACTCAGCAGTTGTCTCTGAAATACAGCTTTTCTACCCCTCATGATGATCATAAAAAAATATGAACATCATGCAAAATCTTCAGAGACGTAGATGTATTGAATTTACATTAGCAGAAATACAACAACAATAACAATGAAAATTACAATTTCAGAAATATGACAAATTGTGTCTCTCCCCCTCAAAATGATATCTTCTCCCCCTATACTGAACAAATATAACACTCCCCCTCAAATTGATACTCTTTCTATACAAAAAAACAAACAAAGCTTTTCAACTTTGAGAGAAAAATGAAAGTAACAGAGTCCAGGTCCACATATGATTCCTGTTTGCACAATAGACATAATCTATGTGACCTACTTTCAGCGCTGACGTGATGTTAACACTAGTAGGATTTCCAAATAGTAATCGTAAAATCCTTTAGCATGAAAGAATCACTCTTATTTGTTTCGGCTTAGTCACTATGGACTAGCAGTTTATAGTCACGTAGACTGTTAGACTCGAAGTGTCCTAAAAATGTATATAATCGGCTCTAGACACAATGTGCATCAACGAAAATCGGAGACTGGAGCAAATGTCTTCCTTGTTTCAATATCAATAATATCCAAATGATATATCGATAGAATTGTGCTATATCTCCGTGCTTATTGAAACAGAAATCTCTTGAGAGGTAACTGAGTAGTTGGTGGGGTTAAGTGCATACGTCACTGGGTCCATGACGTCTTTTTCAATATCAAGTCACCTAGGGCTTGATATATTTTGTGGATTACCCAACCGACATAGTGTAGGTAGGATTATCTTTTCTTCAAATCCTTTCTCAACTCTCATTCTCATCAATTTTCAACTAAGCTCCCTCCAGCTCACTTTTGAGAAATAAATTCAGTCAGCTTTATAGCGAAAGCATGATCAGATGCACCACCATCTCCTTTCAATATATCCCTGTCATTTACATTTTACCTCTGCTCAACCCTGTCAGTATCCCGTGATAACTGATACTTCTCAACTATAGACCTAAAGAACCCTCACCCACACAAATTATAGGTGGTTTGCTCCTTGGGTAGGTCTTCCGGTTCTGGTTAGACCATAGAAACGATGTTTATGCCTATCACACTATTTAGTGCATAATTGGAGTCAGCAAAAATAATGTTCAGCATTTCAGCTCATGGGATATCACACAAAGAATGATTAGGATTTTCAGCTCAGATGAATTAGGAGATGAAATTCAAAATGAATTTAGGGAACGATTAGTTCGGAGGTATCAGAATGAAATGTAAAATGTGATATATGATATGAAACAATTCAGATTTCATGAAAGAATTAGCTTATGGGAGATTATGGGATAATTCAGTATGAATGAATAGGAACAATTCTAACAAAGAGAATCTCAGAAGCAATGTGTTAGGCACAAAAAGGCCTCAGTCAAACCTGTTCTACATCTGAGGGGGAGATTTATAATCAAACCTGTTGATGCATTTGAAGGTTGAATTTAAGGCCTGTTATATGCCTTATTGAAGCCTGAAAATGATTTGCAATGTTAGTCATAAGCTGTTCTATGTGTTGCATGTGTTGCAACTAAGACAGTTCGTCCAAGCTGTTCTGTCTGCTGAACAGGCTGGACATAAACTGTCTACGCTGCTCTACACTGGTGAGCAGCTTGGGCACTTTTAAAGTGTTCTGTTCTTTGTGAACAGAACCTGTTCTTTGTGAACAGGCTAAACACTTTATGGAATAAGTTTCCAAGTCATCATGTATTGTTTTTGACTACAAGATCAGTTTACAAAGTCGAAGACAAAGTGGAAAACAGAACTGCTCAGCCTGCCCAAGCTGTTCTGAAACATGAAGACAAAAGGTTATTTGAAAAAGGGTGACAGACCTTTTTCTTATATCAAAATAGGCCTTTACAAGGAAGAAAGACGCAAAGTTGACATTCCTAAATTAGTTAAAGGCAATGCAACAGTAGACAAAGTAAAAAGACAAAAGTTCTGCACATGTGAAGACAAGTCTGCTTTTCAGAAAAGTGCAGAAAAGGTTATGTTGTCTTTTCAACAAGACTTCTCCTTTTCATTCCGTCCAATGAAGATGTTTCTTTTAGATCCTCTAAGTGAGTATAAAAGGAAGCTTCTAAGGACAGAAAAAGGTGTGAAGAAAGCTAAGTGCTGAAACCAAGAGTGAACGTGCAAGTGTGTTTTTCATGCATGCAAGCCTGCTGTGTAATTTAGTATATGTGTGTCTAAGCTGTTTTACATAAGCTGTTCCCTTAAAGTCTTGTAAACACAGTGAGTGCTTCTTAGTGAGTGTATTCATTGTATACTAGTTTGAGTTTGTCTTAGACTAGTAAACAACTGTTGTATCTGTCATCTCAGCTTGAACTATTCCGCATTCAAGCTTGTTTGTAATTAACAAATTGTTGATAATACATACAAACATTGAGAAAATAGTGTGTAGTTTTTAAATTGCTGTATTCACCCCCCCTCTACAGCTTAAAGCTATATACTTTGGGAACCTCTCGGGACCTACAACTGGTATCAGAGCAGTTTAGAGTGTGTGTCATTCTAGATCTCTCATTCTCCCAAGTTTCCATGGACAACAGTGCTGCAGGTTCTTCTTACTATGACAATGGCTCTATGGGCAAACCTCCAAAATTTAATCATCAAAACTTCTCTGGTTGGAAGTGCAGAATGATGCTCTATTTAGAGAATCTGGATGTACAACTACCAGAGATAGTGATGGAGGGTCCCTATGTGCCAACCTCTGTTACTACCATAACTCCAGCGGTTGAAGGAGCTGCTCCTGAAATCAGGACCTTTGAGAAAGCTAAAGCTCAATGGTCTGATGAAGACAAGAGACTGGTGGCTCTGGATGCAAAGGCCAGGAACAACCTGGTCATTTCTCTTCCTGATGATGTGTTCAAACAGGTTGAGAAAATGAAGACAGCAAAAGAGATGTGGGATACTTTGTGTACCGTCTATGATGGACCCACAATCACACTGGACAACAGGATCAACAATCTTGTTAGACAGTATGAACTCTTCTTTGCTAAACCAAAGGAGACTCTCACTGAAACCTACACCAGGTTTACTGCTCTAGTGAATGATCTCAAGGCTGTTGGGATCACTAAGGATAGTCTTACCCTGGTGAATAAATTTCTGGACATTCTACCTGAAGAGTGGAATTACTTCTCAACAATTCTAAGGAACTCAGGTACTATCAGAAGTATGGATCTGGTCAATCTGTATGGATCCTTACTGAATGATGAACAGTCAAGGCAACAAAAGAGAAATGCCTTGGAAATGTCCAAAAGAGGTGCAGCCTTTGTGGCTAATGTGAGACAGCCTGTAAATCAGGTGAGTGATGTGTTCACTCAACCTGATCAACAGGATGATGACAAGGAGGAGGTGTCAGATGAAGAAGATACTGCAGATCTTGCTGAACAAGATGATGAGCAAATGATAGCTATGCTTGTCAAAAGGTTCAACAAGAAAAGGTTTGGAAGAAACATGCTGCAAGGAAGTTCAGGTGCTGGCAAAAAGAAAGCATTTGATAAATCCAAAGCTGAGTGCTTCAAATGTGGCAAAACTGGCCATATAGCTGCTGACTGTGTGTCAAAAGCTGTTGGTCAGTCATCCAAACCATACAAGACAAACAAGGATGATGGTTATAGGGTTAAGTACCTTATGGCCATGGCTAAGCTGAGGAAGTTGGAAAACTCAGTGGGTTCCAACCGCCAAAAGGGACTCATGGCAGAGACTTGTGATTGGGAGGAATCTGATTCATCATCTGATGAAGAAGATAATCAATGTCTGATGGCCAACACTGATGTCCCATCAACAAGCAGCTTCAAACAAGATATGGCTGAAGCTGAAGCCTTCAGCAGCTTAGAGAACTGGAATCCTACTATGATGTATAAGGTACAAAATTTTATGGCTTACAGTTCTGAAGAAAAAGTTAAAATGTTTGAATATATGCTTGTTGATCTAAAAGCTGCTGTTGAGAAGCATGATGCTTTACTATCTGAAATCTCTAAACTTAAAACTGATCTTAAAACTAAATCCAGTAAACTGGACAGTTTCCATAAGTTGGAAACTGAGCTTGATGAATTAAAACACATCAACTCTATTTTACTGGAAGAAAAGAGAGAAACAGATATAAAGCATGCTAAGCTTCAAAAGATAGTTGACTCTTGGTGCCAATCTGCACAAAAAGTCAGCCATTGTATAAGTCAACAGATTCCTGCACAAATCCAAGCCTATCTTGGAGGGGATCTTGACACAGCAGCTTCCATTGTTGAGATCAATAATCTGAAAGAAGATTTATCCACTCTTGGTGAACTTCCAAACACATTCATTCAAAATGTGAATGGTAAACTAATCTCAACAAATAGGTTTGTCAGGCCTCAAAACACTGACAGCTTGTGTGAATTTAGCTCAAAAGCTGATGTTGGAATTTGTTCTCCATCAAGTCAGTCTGCTAAGTGCTCTGCTGGTTCACACAAGCAAAAGAAAGGAAAACATGTCCAAACTGAAGTTGTGGATACTAAACCTGTTGACAAAACAGGTTCTGAGTCCAAAGCTGATGGTAAAAAGCATGTTAATCCTTTTGATGCTAAACACTTTGAAAACAAGTTTTCAAAAGGTAAGCAGCCTGTTTTCAACAAGGGTAAATCTCATGTTGAAAACAAAACTGCTGTGATTTCAAATAAGTTTTCAAATCATAGTGGTAAACTGGTTTTAAATAAAAATAAGCTTTTCAAAACCAGACACAGTGAGTATGCTGATAGGCAGCATAAATCACAATCCAGTAGGGGCAAAGGCAAAGCCATTTCTCAAACTGAGATAATTGGGAATAAGTTTTCCAAACCTGTGGAAGCTCAAAAGCCAATCAAGCTCCCTGTCTTTGACATCTGTCCTCCTAAAAAGAGGAAAGAAGAGACAGCCAAAGCTGTGGCTATTGAACTCTCCACCCAAGCTGTTGATTCATCAAAAAGTAATAAAATTGCTAAACCTGCTGATAGAATCAACAAAAATAGCTCAGAATGTGTTTCTGAAAGATCTTCTTCCAAAAATCCTAAAAAGAGAAAATGTTACAAATGTGGAAAGAAGACACATCTGGCCAAGGATTGTCCTGAATCTGAGGACATGAGGCCTGTTGACTCTGTTGTTTCCATCACAGCTGTCACAAGCAGTGTTGGAAATGTCACAGTCACTGAGAGTGGTATTCAAGCTGATACCATTCAAATAGGGAATATTAGTGTGGATATTTCAAGTCCATCAACAAATGTTGATGAAGTAGGAGAACTCATCTCTGTGATGAGTTCCCCTAAAAATGACTAATAATTCTCTTATCACTCTGCAGGAAAAACAACCTTCCCAGGTTTGGTACTTGGACAGTGGCTGCTCAGGGCACATGACAGGCTGTAAAGAATTGCTGAGTGATCTTAGGCCTGAAAAAGGGCCAAAAGTCACCTTTGGTGACAATGTACAGGGATCCACTGAGGGATATGGAACTCTTAAAGCTGGTGCTGCAGTGTTCAAAAGAGTAGCCTATGTGGTTGGGCTAAAACATAACCTTGTTAGCATAAGTCAACTGTGTGATGCTGGCTACAAGGTTAACTTTGATGAGCACCTGGGTTACATATTGGATCCCAAGGCAAAGTTGTGCTATGTGCTCAACGAAAGAAAGGTGTATATGTTGTGGATATGCATTCTGCTGACCCCACAACTGAAACCTGTTTTCTCACAAGAACAAATGCTGATCTAAACTGGCTATGGCACAGAAGACTGTCACATCTGAACTTCAAGAACATCAACAAACTCTGTAAGAAAGAGTTGGTGACAGGTTTGCCTTCTATGACTTTTGCTAAGGATAGATTATGCACAGCTTGTGAGAAAGGCAAGCAGAGAAAAACATCTTTTAAATCCAAACATAATTTCTCTATTGATACTCCACTCTTCTTAATCCATATGGACTTGTTTGGACCTGTTAATGTCCCAAGTCTAGGAGGAAGAAGATACACTCTAGTAATGGTTGATGAGTTCTCCAGGTACACATGGGTGATCTTTCTAAAGAGCAAAGGAGAGGCTGCTAGAGAGATTATTGGATTTGTCAAAAAGATGGAAATGCTGAACTCTGCCCAAGTAAAGCAGCTTAGAAGTGATCATGGTACTGAGTTCAGAAACAGTACTCTTGAAGACTTCTGTGAAGAGAAAGGAATCACTCAAAACTTTTCAGCTGTAAGAACTCCTCAACAAAATGGAGTTGCTGAAAGGAGAAACCGAACTCTCATTGAAGCTGCCAGAACCATGCTGTGTGCATCAGGTTTACCTTCATCATTTTGGGCTGAAGCTGTTAACACTGCCTGCTTCACCCAAAACAGATCCTTAGTGGTGAAAAGATTCAACAAGACTCCCTATGAGCTGCTCAAAGGGAGGAAGCCAAATGTCAGTTATTTCCATGTGTTTGGATGTCCCTGTTTCATTCTGAATCAAAGGGACCAGCTGTCAAAGTTTGAACCTAAAGCTGATGAAGGTGTGTTTGTTGGCTACTCTGCTATCTCCAAAGCCTACAGAGTATACAACAACAAAAGAAAGGTGATAGATGAATCTATCAATGTCACCTTTGAAGAGTCCAAGAATGCTTCCACCAAAGTTGTTCCTGAATTAGTTTCAGGAGAACTTAACTTTGATGATCTGATGCATTCAAACAATGAAGAGGACTCAAAAGCTTCCACTACACCCAGTGTGGAACCTGTTAATCATGACGGACATGATGATGATTATGTCAATACACCCTGTGTGAATAAATGTACTGACTTAATTACAACTGCATGTCCAGAACCTATCAATGCTGATTTTCCCAGTTCCTCTGCTGATATGTTCAACAGTGGTCAGACATGTTCAACAAGTGAACAGGCTCAAGATAATAATGTGTCTGAAAATCTTGAGAACTGTTCATCAGGACCTACTGAGGATGTTAACAACTCAGGAGAATCATCATTGAAAAATGATCCTAAGTGGATCAGATGTCACCACAATGATCAAATAATTGGTGACATCAACAAAGGGATACAAACTCGGTGGGACAGCTTAGGGAACTTTTGTATGTTCTCTAGCTTTGTTTCACTGATGGAGCCAAAGAAGGTGGATGAAGCATTAAAAGATGCCAATTGGATCACTGCCATGCAGGAAGAGCTCAATCAGTTTGAGAGAAACAAGGTATGGAAGCTGGTCCCTGCTCCTAAAGGTAAAACTATAATTGGCACAAAATGGGTTTTCAGGAACAAGATGGATGAGCAAGGTCATGTCATTAGAAATAAGGCAAGACTGGTTGCTCAGGGCTACAGACAGGAGGAAGGAATTGACTATGATGAAACATTTGCTCCTGTGGCCAGGCTAGAAGCAATTCGTTTGTATCTAGCCTACGCTGCTCATAAGAGCATTAAGGTATTTCAAATGGATGTGAAGAGTGCATTTTTGAATGGGAAGCTGCAAGAAGAAGTCTATGTCAAGCAGCCTCCAGGTTTTGAAAATGAACAACACCCAGGATTTGTCTATAAGTTGGACAAAGCTCTCTATGGTCTCAACAAGCCCCTAGAGCCTGGTAATGACACTCTTACTGATTTCCTTATGAGCAATGGGTACTCCAGAGGTAAAGTGGATACCACACTGTTTATAAAGAAAGGTGAAGTCTGACATTATGCTTGTTCAAATTTATGTGGATGAATAATATTTGGTTCTACTAATGAGCAGCTATGCAAGAATTTCTCATTACTCATGAAATCTAAGTATGAAATGAGTATGATGGGAGAATAACTTTCTTTTTAGGATTTACTGGTTTAAACAAACCTCAACTGGAATTTTTATAAATCAAAAGAAAGTACACTTTAGATCTATTGAAAAAGTTCAAATTTGATCAAAGTTCTCCTATTAAAACCCCAATGGCAACCAATGTAAAATTGGATGCTGATGCCAGTGGCAAAGCTGTTTCAGTAACAGCTTACAGAGGCATGATTGGGAGCTTGCTATACTTAACTGCTAGTAGACCTGATATTATGTTTGCCACCTGTCTGTGTGCTAGGTTCCAAGCTGATCCAAAGGAATCTCATCTAGCTGCTGTTAAAAGAATCTTCAGATACCTGAAGGGTACACCAGGTTTAGGTCTTTGGTATCCCAAAGACTCAAGCCTTGAACTAACAGGCTATTCAGATTCTGATTTTGCAGGCTGCAGGTTAGATAGGAAAAGCACAACAGGTGGATGTCAACTCCTTGGTGGAAAGTTGATCAGTTGGAGTAGCAAGAAGCAGAACTCAGTGTCCACTTCTACTGCTGAAGCTGAGTACATTGCTGCTGGAAGCTGCTGTGGGCAGATTCTGTGGATGCAGCATCAGCTTGAAGACTATGGCCTTGTGTATAGGAAAACTCCTATTCTGTGTGATAACACAAGTGCCATAGCCATCTCCAACAATCCAGTATTTCATTCAAGAACAAAGCATATTGAAGTCAGACATCACTTCATCAGGGATCACATTCAGAAAGGTAATGTGGAGGTAAGTTTTATTTCCACAAATGAACAGCTTGCAGACATTTTCACCAAACCTCTGGATGAAACAAGGTTTAATTACCTTGTCAGCAAGCTGGGCATGTTAAATAAGAGTGACTAAGTGTTCTCTCAGGTCTATGAAGTTATATGTCTCACACTGCTCAAGTCTCTCAGAACAGCTTAGACAGAACAGGCTATGCATGTTCTATACTTAGCCATTTTTCTGAAAAACTTGAACAGCTTGAACACAGAACAGGATGAACAACAACAGGTTGTAAGTCCAGCCTGCTCTGATGGTCAATCCTCAACCTGTTCATTCCTTCACACTGTCTTACAAGCCTTTGTCTTGTAACCTGTTCAAATATTGAACACGACCTGTTCTCACAACAGAGAACAGGCTGAAGGCACAGTTTGAAGGGAGAACAGCTTGAAGAGTGAATAACTTGTGTTGACTCTGCTCATCACAGGGTTGACCAACAGCTTAGACCAAAAATTTTAATTACCTTTCTTCACGATTAAGTTACTTAATTAATGTTTTATTTAACTTAATTACTGCGGATAATGTGGATTACGTGTGTAAGTGATTAAAAAGAAATCAAGTGGTCTGACAAACGGTCTGACATGGACAACCGTTCCGTTTTCCGTTAACGACTTTTTCAAATCAAACCGCCCAAAATCTTCTCTCTCATACACACTCACATTCAAATCCTATAAATACCAAACTACTGTTTCATTTTCTTCATCACTTCCAGATATCCTCAAGAACCCTAAAAATCGACTAAGTGTCCTTTGCTTCTTCAACCTCAAAAATTCCCAAATGGCTCACAGACCTAATCCCTTTCTTCCAGTGTTCGTTGGTGATGATGTTGTCAAACATTCATCAGTCACCACAACGCTGACCATCAAACCCACAAACTACGTTGCCAACCTCACTATCCCCAAAAACTATGTGGGGAAGGGCTACGATCAAATGGTGGAATTTCTACAAGTTCATCCGTTGAACTATGCAATGACTGCAACTCCTGGTGTCCTGTACCAGGAGATGGTGTATGAATTCTGGTACACATGTTCCTACAATCCCAACACTAAGGTTATCAAAGGAACTATTCTTAATGGGACTCAAACCATTGAGATAAATGTTGATCTTCTGAGGGAGGTTCTTCATCTGCCCGTTGCTGAGTCATATGATCTGCCCCAGCCTGAGAACGAGCAAATGGGAAATCTGCTACGCTTCTGTGGTGTAGCAGAACCCAAAATTGGAGCAACATTGTACAGGAAGGATTTGTCTCCTACCTACAGCTTTCTATTTGCTTCGGTGATGATGAGCTTTAGCAGTAAAGTTGGTTCATTCGACCAACTCAGTAGAGATGAAGTGCCAATAGTCCTACATCTAGTGGATGGGACTACTCTTGACATGGCTAAATGGATCTTTTTGAACCTAAGAAACCTGGTGCAGCAAGAGCCCAGACCAGCTGCTGTCCGTTATCCCAGGTTTCTGAGCCTCATTTTCAGCCATGTTTGTGGTGAGCAACTATACAACTCTCAGCCCTTACTTAAGTCTGCTGCATTCCCTGTCATAGGGAATAGAATTTTTCATACTCCTGTACTGCAAAATGAGCCTCCACTATCCACACCAATGAGGAGGCTGTTAGGTTTGGTGGAAGGACCCTCTGATGTGAGGGTGGATCCAGAAGCTGCTGCTCCCGCCAGAAAATCCAAAGCCAGGTCCAAGCTTGTTAAAAGGACCCTGGCAACTGAAGCTGGGCCTGTGAAAAAGAAGGCCAAAACAGCTCAGACTAAGTCTGCTCCTTTAGCCTCTGTGGCTGAGGAGGAGCAGACTCCTCACCCTGGTTCATCTGTTGAGCCTGAAGCCTTTATGGCTGGTGCCTCTGTGGCACAAGAGACTATGGAACAGGCAAGCCCCACTGTTCCTGACCCAGTCTCACACCCTGTCCAAACAGATCCTCTCCCCTCTCCACAATCACCCACATCATCCATTCACTACCAACGCAAATCCCTAGCCAAAAAGAAACCAGCCCAACGAACCACCTCCTCTGTCCCCTCTCAACAGGGTTCAGTTGAAAAAGAAGCAACCCCAGCTGCCTCTCCTATTTTGGGAGAAGGTTCAGCTCATTTGGAGCATGCTTCACTCCAATCTGAGTCAACCCAGAGTCAGCCTAGACCCTCTGGTTACTCCCAACAGGAACCAGTTGTACAAATGGAGATACCCACATCAACTATCCCAGCCTCCCAACAGGCTGAGGATATTGAAAGACAGGAGTGCTCTCCACTCCATACTGTGTCCACACTGTCCCCCACTAAAATCTCCTCACACCCTGAGTCTGCACGAGGTGCCCACGCTGCTGATATAGACCAATCAGCAGCTCAGCCTCAAACTTCTGCTCCCCATGATACAGCTGTTCTACACCAAACAGCTGCTGAGGGACCAACAACCCACGCTGATGAACCTCAGGGATCACACCATCCCTCTGGTGAGGCTGCTCCCTCCATGCAAATTCCATCAGCAGGTTTCACCACTGCTGATGTTGAAATGCATATCCCATCTCCCAATGATGAGGTGTCTTTAGACCAAGACACTGCAGAGGGAACCACCACTGGTCTTCATGAGGGTGTTGCAACACAAGCAGCATCTGAAAGACCCCAAACATCATCCCCTCTCTTGGTGATGCAGCTACAGCCGCTGCTGAAGGACCCTTTGATCCCTCCAAACTGGGCCATCTTACTTTTGCCCAGGCTATGGAGCTTCTGTCCAAAGTCCCTCTTCCCTCTCCATCACATCCTCAAACACCAGCCTCATCATCTTCCTCTCCATCTACCCACTCAAAACAATCTACCCATACACCTCCATCTCCCAAAGACCTGCCTTTGAAGGATCAGCTTTTTTTGCTGACCAACAAAGTTGGTTCTTTGGAAAACATCATGCACTCTCTACCCTCCATCATATCAGACTCTGTGTCTGCACAGCTTCAGGGGTTCTTTGATTCGTTCAAGGCCTCTTTCCCTACCACTCCACAACCTGATTCCTCTCCACCGCTGTTAGCACTCACTGCTCAGCTGCAAACTGTGTCCACCTCCCTCTCCTCTATTCTTTCCATTCAGCAGGACTCTGTGTCCTCAATGACAACTATTTCCCAACAGCTGTCATCACTTCTCACTTCTTGCAACTCTACCCTTCCAGCCACTCTGGCTAGCTTACAAACTATAATTGGCTCCCTTTCTAACTCTGTGTCATCAGATCTTGCTGATGTGCAAGATTCTCTAGAACTTCATCTTGCACAGCTCCAAAATCTGCTGTTCACAGCGTCTGACAGGGAAAACATTGTTAAGCTCACATCCCTTGCTGATTCCCACTCCACTTCTCTTCAGACCTGTCTTTCCCAGCTTACTGAGATGAAGGATAACTTGGCTTACTTAGTGACTAGCCATGTTGG
This sequence comes from Centrapalus pauciflorus, assembly GCA_020465985.1. Lineage (NCBI taxonomy): Eukaryota > Viridiplantae > Streptophyta > Magnoliopsida > Asterales > Asteraceae > Centrapalus > Centrapalus pauciflorus. Next base: position 27,453 of record JAANYP010000720.1, on the reverse strand, counting down.
TCCTAAACCTTCTACTAAACCTGCTGGCAAGCCTGCTGACTTTGTGTCTTCAGGCAGACCAGGTGTTGAAGTCGCTGCTTCATCTCCTTCAAAGGGGGAGATGTCATCTGCCTCGAAGACTAAGTCTAAGGGGGAGAAAACTTCTTCTCCTAAGGAGATACCAGTGTCTGCAACTAACACTGGTCAGCCAGCAGATGTCTTTGAAACAGGTACAGCTGAAGGTGCCTCTCAAGCTGCTATGCCTACTCAGGCTGACTCTCCAAACCCTGCTCAGTCTAAGGGGGAGGAAGTCATTCCTGAGGACAGGCCTAGCAGTAAAAGGAGGCACTTGATTCTAACTGAAGAAGAAGAAGAAGAGGAAATTCCTGAGGCTGCTGTCATTACAGCAGCAACTAAAGGAAAAGAAAAGGCAGCTAATGATCCCATGCAGCAGAAACAGGCAGAAATTCAATTTCACAAGGCCAGAGCTAAAGAGATGGGTCTTCCTATGCACAAGTACTTTGAGTTTAGAGAAGAACAGCTTCAAGCTCTGGAGGAATTGAGAAAAGAAGAAGAATCTGCTAAAGCTGCTAAATTCTTTGCACTCCAAGAAGCAAAGAAAATTAAAATGTCTACCTTGGAGGTGCAAAAGAAAATAATGGAAGCTGTTAGACAATCAGCAGGGGAGAAAGAGAAGGAAGTAGAGAAAGGTACTCAGGTCTCTGTGACCAAATCAACAGTACCCCATGCAAGAGCTCAATACCATTTTGACAACTTGGCTAGGAAAAAGTTTCATGATGTTGCTGAAAGAAGGCTAGCCAAGGAAGCAATTGTCAAAGCTGTCCCTGTATCAAGGAAAGGCAGTCAGTGGAAGCTTAAAATAACAAGGATGGGTGCAACAGGCCCAGAATTGGAAACTTATGACCACACTGATGTAGCACAGATGGGATACAGGGAGTGGATTGAGCTGGCAGTTGCCCTGAGTGAATCAAAGTCTGAAACTGCTAAACAAATCAGGGCATATGTGAAGAAGTTGATGGAAAGAGTAAAGGATCTTGGCCTGATTTCTAAGGAAGTTAGTGAAGGTGTCTTTGTGACACATCCAAAAATAAAGGCCAGGAGGACAAGGAAGGACACAGAGATGGAGCTACTCCTTACACTGATCGAACAGGGCGACTATGCCATTGAAATGAAGGGAGTTGATCATAGCCTGCCTAGTGGAATAGAGTTTGAGGATGGCAAGATTATTGAAGAACCTGAGCTGGGGGCATTTTTTGTAGATCCCCTAACTCAGAAGAAGTGCTTCCAAAGAGCCTCAGAGCTATACAAAGTTGATCTGAGACAACTTGCCGCCTTCAGACTTGCAGTTTCATTTAGGCAGTCTAGCAAATGGAGAGCAGCCGTCTGGGATCAGCTCAGAGACTTCTATGAAAGAGGAGAGCTTAATGATCCCAAATTCATGTTCATCAGAAGTGAAGTTCAGGAACTTGAGGATACAAGAGAAGAAATGGAAAAGATGTTCCAGGATCCCCCTCCAGTGTAATGAAGTCCACCTGCCATCTGGGTAGGTGAAGAACGGAAGCTGTCCATCAGTTGGACAGGCTTACCATTATTTGCTCCCATCTAAAACAGTCCAATGTACATCAGTTTTACTTTATTTACATTTGTTGTAATTTCAGTTTACATTAGTTGTAATATACATCAGTACATTAGTTGTATTTTTGTAAGAACATGTGTTGTTCTAATGTAATCAAGAATCAGTGTATATATAAACTGATCTTTTACTTTACTGTAATGTTGTAAGTTCAATTCAGCAAAATGTACTGTAAAAATATATAATGATTTTTGATAAGACCAGCTTAGACTGGTTATTGCAAATAGGGGGAGATTGTTAGGCACAAAAAGGCCTCAGTCAAACCTGTTCTACATCTGAGGGGGAGATTTATAATCAAACCTGTTGATGCATTTGAAGGTTGAATTTAAGGCCTGTTATATGCCTTATTGAAACCTGAAAATGATTTGCAATATCAGTCTAAAGCTGTTCTATATGTTGCATGTGTTGCAACTAAGACAGTTTGTCCAAGCTGCTCTGTCAGCTGAACAGGCTGGACATAAACTATCTACGCTGCTCTACACTGGTGAGCAGCTTGGGCAATTTTAAAGTGTTCTGTTCTTTGTGAACAGAACCTGTTCTTTGTGAACAGGCTAAACACTTTATGGAATATGTTTCCAAGTCATCATGTATTGTTTTTGACTACAAGATCAGTTTACAAAGTCGAAGACAAAGTGGAAAACAGAACTGCTCAGCCTGCCCAAGCTGTTCTGTAACATGAAGACAAAAGGTTATTTGAAAAAGGGTGATAGACCTTTTTCTTATATCAAAATAGGCCTTTACAAGGAAGAATGACGTAAAGTTGACATTCTTAAATTAGTTAAAGGCAATGCAACCGTAGACAAAGTAAAAAGACAAAAGTTCTGCACATGTGAAGACAAGTCTGCTTTTCAGAAAAGTGCAGAAAAGGTTATGTTGTCTTTTCAACAAGACTTCTCCTTTTCATTCCGTCCAATGAAGATGTTTCTCTTAGATCCTCTGAATGAGTATAAAAGGAAGCTTCTAAGGACAGAAAGATGAGTGAAGAAAGCTAAGTGCTGAAACCAAGAGTGAACGTGCAAGTGTGTTTTTCATGCATGCAAGCCTGCTGTGTAATTTAGTATCTGTGTGTCTAAGCTGTTTTACATAAGCTGTTCCCTTAAGTCTTGTAAACACAGTGAGTGCTTCTTAGTGAATGTATTCATTGTATACTAGTTTGAGTTTGTCTTACACTAGTGAATATACTGTTGTATTTGTCAGCTCAGCTTGAACTATTCCGCATTCAAGCTTGTTTGTAATTAACAAATTGTTGATAATACATACAAACATTGAGAAAATAGTGTGTAGTTTTTTAAATTGCTGTATTCACCCCCCCTCTACAGCTTGAAGCTATATACTTTGGGAACCTCTCGGGACCTACATTAATTTAAAAGTTATTAATGATAATTTTAAGATTAAATCAGTATTTTATGGAACCGGTTAAGTCAAGGGGAGAAATGTGCAAAATGGTGAAAATGGGAATAAAATAAGTTAAGCCTTCATTTGTCACCATTCCTCTCTCTCACTACACTCTCTCTCTAGAATTTCCTCTCTACATCTCTCTAAGTTATTTCACAAACCGACCGGCCGATTATCGAGATTTATACGTCATCGGAAAGATATCGAGGAGTACTACAACAATCTACAAACGGATTTCTGATTTCGTACGAATTAAGTAAGAATCGAATCTTTTAAGTTTATTGTTTCGGTTTTGAAGAACTAGAATTTCGAATCTGTCATTTTATGTAAATTGGAGCTTGTTTTGCTTGAAATATTGCAAGAATATGATAGTATATGCATAATAGGATCGAATCTAGGCATGATACTTGACATATTCATGATTTTTGACTTAGAAATGAAGGATTTAAGCTGAAATGATGAACAGACTCGAATATACCAAGAACAGAGTCGAAATGCAAGAATAAACTCGATTTTGGTACTAGATTCGAGTGTGTTTTCGAATCTATCATCAGATTCGAATTGGGGGGTTCGAATCTATCCCAGATTCGAAGGGGGGGTTCGAATCTATGCAATATGGTTCGAATCTAGTGATCAGATTCGAAGGTAGAGCCATTAGGTTCGAGTTTAATGCCTAAAATTGAGAAATCTACTCTCTAAACTCGTGTATTATGAATGAAACTCATAAACAACACATAAAATGTCAAGGGTTACTCAAAGAACAATGTATGAACATGAGATAAGCTCAAACTTAATTATGGTATGAATTTAGACATGGACCCGAAATGGGGAAAAATATTGCAAAACTTACGAAACTTGATTTTATGGATTTAAATGGTTATTGATTCGAGGTATTGTTGTAATTAATATAACAGGTCCCTTGTGGTGTTGTTTAACCGACAGTGGGGTACTTGGTGGATCCGGTTGAAAGCCCGAGGAGAAATAAAATTTGGTTAACATTTAATTACGCACCCACTGTGAGTACATATGATTTCGCATGTTTATATCTGCTTTATGATTGCTATTGCCTGCTGAGACATGTTGCTTCACTTTTCGTTTGGAATTCTACTAACTTGCGTAGATTTAGATGCACATTCTTATTTGATGCATGTCCGTTCGTTTGTTGTGCATCTAACGATGGACCGATGGGTCGCATCTGTTACTCCGATGTTACTGCTCTATATGATGCTGGAGCTGATCCCTCCAGGTCCGGTAGGCAGTATGTCATCCCCGATGTTATGTCTGTCTCAGATGGTTGGATTTTTCATATCGAGCATGGGGCTCATAAGAGCGACGGCTCATGTGTGGTCGTACTTTGTGTACGTGGAGAGTGCACGACGTGTGTCGTCGGTGCTACTCTTGTGGGCATCATAAGGATTTATAAAATGTGTAAATCTGTGTATTCACTAAGCATTCGCTTACCCCTCAGTTGTTGAATTTTTACAGGAAAGGGAAAGTCTACAGCCGGATCTTCTAGTTAGGTCATTTGGGAAGATTTGGAAGACTTGGTACTACTTAATTGGTAATTATGATTTGAGACAATGTTGTAATATATTCTGGATGACTGTAATAATTGTAATGGGTGTGTAGCCTTAGACTTGGTACCTTATAGCCCTGTAGGGTGTTTGACACTGTTGCACTATTTTAGTTATATATTTTAATGCTTCCGCACTTAATTTAGGTTATCAGATCATTATGTTAATGCATGTTGGTGATAAATCCTGGGTGTTATGTTAATGGTGGTTGATGTGGCAAGGGTGTCACACGAGATGGTATCAGAGCAGTTGTTTGAGATTCAAGTGTCCGTGAGGTCTTGATCTCAAACATTAGGTAATGATATGTAGTGGTTTAAGTAATGATCTGAACTAAGATAGGTTATGATTTAGTAATTATAAGAGATTGGCTATCATACGGGACAAATGAGTGGTGTCTTTAAACTGATGAAATGTTACTAAACAAGTTATATGTTTATATTTTCAGAACATGTCTGGAGGAATGACACCTGAAGAAGCCAGAGAGATGATGCTAGCCATGATGGCTGAGCAGAACAAAATGATACAAGATCAGTTTCATGCTCGAGATGAGGCCGATGCTAAGAGAAGAGAGGATAAGAGAAAGAACAAGGAGAAGGAAGGGGGTAACAATGATGAACAAGATGACAACATTGGGTCGTCTAACATGCCCAAAGGTTGTCGTTTCAAGGACTTTAAGGGAAACGGTGCTGTGGAATTTAATGGATTGGGAGACGCTGTTGCCGCACTCGAATGGATAACAGCAACTGAACGAACATTCCAAATCAGCGATTGTGCTGAGAAGGACATGGTTCGTTATGCAACTGCTATGTTCACGAATGATGCAATCATGTGGTGGAACGCAATGGTGAATGCGCTGACATTGGAGAAGGTCTTTGTTATGACTTGGGCTGAGTTCAAGGATCTATTCACTCAGCAATACTGTCCGGTTGATGAACGCCGGAGGTTGGAAGCAAAGTTTATGGCACTGATGCAGGGGACTAAGACTGTGTCCCAATATGATGTAGAATTCACGAGGCTGAGTCTGTTTGCGCCTCATCAAGTCGATACTGAGGAAAGGAAGGTGACCAGGTTCGAGGCTAGTCTGGATATTGAAATTAGGAGGGTTATGAGCAACGTCCGCTACCCTACATTTGCTGGCTTACTTGAGGCTGCCAGAAATGTAGAGCAGATTTTGATTATGTCGGGCTATTCGATTGGGTCTACTGCTGCTTCCACCAACCCAACACAGCCGTCACCGCCGAAGCGCCAGTGCGAGGGAGGATATTCTGGTTCTTCCCGGTCTTCACAGTACTCACCTCAGCAGTCGTATCGTCGACCGTCTGGTTCTTCCGATCGTGGTCATGCTCGTGCCTACTCCATCAACACCGAGCCGCGATATTGTAATATGTGTCACTTGGAACACTTCGGCAAGTGCACCAATGGACGTGCTTGTTTTTGTTGTGGTGAGTTGGGCCATTATCAGAGTGAGTGCCCAAGGAGGGGAGATGCTTGCCATAAGTGTGGTGTATGGGGACACTACAGTAGGAATTGCAGAAAGAACGATCCAGCTGCTGCTGCTCCATCTACAACACGATCTTCGGGAGGTTCAAGCGGTGGTTTAGTTAACCGAGGCCGGGGTCAGTCTCAAAGGGCACCTGCTCGTGCTTTTCAGATAACTGTAGAGGAGGCAAGGGAAAATCCGGAAGTCGTTACGGGTACGTTCATAGTTAACTCTATGCCAGCACGAGTTTTATTTGATTCGGGTGCCAATAGATCGTTTGTTTCTACTATGTTTGCACAAAGACTTGCCATGCCACTATCTAGATTATCTGCTGTTCTTGATATAGAAACTGCTAGCAACACTCTAGTAAAAGTAGATCATGTCTACCGTAACTGTACGTTAGTAATTGAAGATGTAGTCTTCAATTTGGACTTGATCCCTATAGAATTCAGTGAATTCGATGTGATAATCGGGATGGATTGGTTGATAGAGAATGAAGCCCATATAGTGTGTAAGAGTCGAATGATAAAGATAACTACTCCGGAGGGGCGTGAGTTTTGCATTTACGGGGATAGGAGAAGTGGGGATCTGTGCTTACTGACCATTGCAAAAGCTCGAAAGCTTGTTGCAAAGGGGTGTGACGCCTACCTGGCATATGCTATTGATGCCAAGGCTGAAAAGAGAACGTTGGCCGACGTGCCTGTTGTTTCACAGTTTCCGGATGTGTTTCCGGAAGACTTGTCTGGAGTACCGCCTGAGAGACAAGTTGAGTTTCGAATCGATTTGATCCCTGGAGCTGCACCGGTAGCTCGTTCTCCATATCGCCTTGCCCCAACCGAGATGAAAGAGATGATGACACAACTCCAGGAGTTGTTGGACAAGGGCTTCATTCGGCCGAGTTCATCGCCGTGGGGAGCTCCGGTATTGTTTGTTAAAAAGAAGGACGGCACGATGAGGATGTGCATAGACTACCGGGAGCTGAATAAGTTGACGATCAAGAACAAGTATCCACTACCGAGGATAGATGACTTGTTTGATCAATTACATGGGGCGAGTGTATTTTCAAAAATTGACTTAAGGTCGGGGTACCATCAGCTGAAAGTTCGAGAAGAAGATGTGCCTAAGACAGCATTTAGGACACGTTATGGGCATTACGAGTTCTTGGTTATGCCTTTCGGGTTAACCAATGCCCCAGCTGTTTTTATGGACTTAATGAACCGAGTTTGCAGACCGATGTTAGACAAATCGGTGATTGTTTTTATTGACGACATTCTGGTATACTCTAAGTCTGAGGCTGAACATGCTGTTCACTTAGCAGAGTTATTGGAGTTATTGAGAAAAGAGAAGTTGTATGCCAAATTCTCGAAGTGTGAGTTTTGGCTGCAACAAATTCAGTTTCTTGGACATGTTATCTCGGGAGCTGGGATTTCTGTAGATCCGGCCAAGGTAGAAGCGGTAAAGAATTGGGAGCCGCCTCGTTCAGCTACAGAAGTCAGAAGTTTTCTGGGGCTAGCGGGTTATTATAGGAGGTTTATCAAAGATTTTTCAAAGATTGCAGTCCCTTTAACTGCATTAACCAAGAAGAATGCACCGTTTACATGGGAACTGTGCAACAGGAGGCCTTTGATGTTCTGAAGAAAGCGTTAAGCGAGGCTCCGATACTTGCCTTACCGGAAGGCAATGACGATTTTGTGGTTTATACTGATGCTTCGAGGTTAGGGTTAGGCGCTGTACTGATGCAGCGTGGGAAAGTTATAGCGTATGCTTCAAGACAGTTGAAGCAGCATGAGAAGAATTATTCGACTCATGATCTGGAGTTGACCGCAGTAATATTTGCTTTGAAATTATGGAGGCACTACCTGTACGGTACTAAGTGTCAACTTTACACGGACCATAAGAGTTTGAAGTATATCTTTAGTCAAAAGGAGCTCAACATGAGGCAAAGACGATCTATGGAACTTATCAAAGACTATGATTGTGAAATCCTTTACCATCCTGGAAAGGCTAACGTAGTAGCCGATGCTTTGAGTCGCAAGGCATATGCTACGGATTGCTGCTACATGTTGACATCTACTATGTTAACATCTACGATTATAGATGATGTCAAGGCCGCTCAAGAGGAAGCCTTGAAAGACGAAAATGTTGGTGATGAAGATATAAGAGTACAACTAAAGAATATGGAAACTAGTGAGTCGGGTTGAAAGGAATTTATGGAAGGATTTGGGTGCCGAAGAATGGTGGTATGAGAAATGTGATTATCGAAGAAGCTCACCAATCAAAATTTTCTATACATCCCGGGAGCACAAAGATGTACAACGACTTAAAGGCAGACTTTTGGTGGCCGGGATTGAAAAAGGATATCGGTCAGTACGTAGAACGATGTAGGACTTGTCGGCTAGTGAAAGCCGAACACCAGCAACCATACGGCAGTCTACAACCGCTTCCCATTCCGGAATGGAAGTGGGAACACATCACGATGGATTTTGTTACAAAGCTGCCCAAAACTAGGCGTCAAAACGATGCAGTATGGGTAATCGTGGATCGGTTAACTAAGTCGGCTCACTTTATACCGATTCGAGAAAGTTATTCGCTGGAAAAGTTAGCTCAGATTTATATGGACGAGATCATTTCTAGGCATGGAGTGCCTAAATCCATAGTATCGGATCGAGATAGCCGATTTACTTCGAACTTCTGGTCGGCACTACAAGAAGGGTTAGGGACGAGAATAGCAATGAGTACGGCCTATCGTCCGCAAACCGATGGCCAGAGTGAACGAACAATCCTCACCTTGGAGGATATCATGAGAGCGTGTGTACTAGATCTCGGTGGCAACTGGGATGATTATTTGCCATTAATAGAGTTGTCATACAATAACAGTTACCACGCAACGATCAAGAGAGCACCGTTTGAGGCTTTGTATGGGAGGAGGTGTAGGACTCCTACGTGTTGGAGAGAAACTGGTGAAACACCAATTGCTGGGCCGGCCTTGCTTCAAGAAACAAACGAGAAGATACAGTTGATTAGGCAGAACATGAAGGCGGCCCAGGATCGTCAGAAAAGTTACTACGATAGGAGGCACAAACTGATAAACTTTGAAATAAATGATTGGGTATATCTGAAGGTATCACCTATGAGAGGTGTTACTCGTTTCGTGAAGAGAGGAAAGTTGGCTCCGAGATTCGTCGGACCATTTAGGATTGTTGAAAAAGTTGGAAATCAGTCGTATCGTTTAGAATTGCCTGAAGAAATGTCGGGCATACACCCGGTGTTCCATGTAGGGAACCTTAGGAAATCCTTTACTACTGAGAATAAGGATTGGGCAGACCACACGGAGCTGCAAGTTGATGAAAGGCTTCGATATGTGGAGGAGCCGGAATGTGTATTGGATACTAAGATGAAGAAGTTGAGGAGCAAAGAGATAGAAATGGTGCTTATACGGTGGAAGCATCATAAAGGAGCAAATCATACATGGGAAGCTAAGTCAGAAATGTTAAGAAAGTATCCGAAACTGTTTGAATCCGAGTAACTTCGAGGACGAAGTTGAGCGTGGTGGAGCCCATGCTGTAACATCCTCGGATTTATTTTATTGTATTTTGGTTAATTAAGTGGAAAAATATATATTTAAGTTGAAATTTGAGCAATTATTATGTATTTGGGATATTTAGAAAGTTTGTTGCTATTTTAAGAAAATTTGAACTCTGAATCATTGTTATGGAGTATTATTAATTTAAAAGTTATTAATGATAATTTTAAGATTAAATCAGTATTTTATGGAACCGGTTAAGTCGAGGGGAGAAATGTGCAAAATGGTGAAAATGGGAATAAAATAAGTTAAGCCTTCATTTGTCACCATTCCTCTCTCTCACTACACTCTCTCTCTAGAATTTCCTCTCTACATCTCTCTAAGTTATTTCACAAACCGACCGGCCGATTATCGAGATTTATACATCATCGGAAAGATATCGAGGAGTACTACAACAATCTACAAACGGATTTCTGATTTCGTATGAATTAAGGTAAGAATCGAATCTTTTAAGATTATTGTTTCGGTTTTGAAGAACTAGAATTTCGAATCTGTCATTTTATGTAAATTGGAGCTTGTTTTGCTTGAAATATTGCACGAATATGATAGTATATGCATAATAGGATCGAATCTAGGCATGATACTTGACATATTCATGATTTTTGACTTAGAAATGAAGGATTTAAGCTGAAAAGATGAACAGACTCGAATATACCAAGAACAGAGTCGAAATGCAAGAACAAACTCGATTTTGGTACTAGATTCGAGTGTGTTTTCGAATCTATCATCAGATTCGAATTGGGGGGTTCGAATCTATCCCAGATTCGAAGGGGGGGTTCGAATCTATGCAATATGGTTCGAATCTAGTGATCAGATTCGAAGGTAGAGCCATTAGGTTCGAGTTTAATGCCTAAAATTGAGAAATCTACTCTCTAAACTCGTGTATTATGAATGAAACTCATAAACAACACATAAAATGTCAAGGGTTACTCAAAGAACAATGTATGAACATGAGATAAGCTCAAACTTAATTATGGTATGAATTTAGACATGGACCCGAAATGGGGAAAAATATTGCAAAACTTACGAAACTTGATTTTATGGATTTAAATGGTTATTGATTCGAGGTATTGTTGTAATTAATATAACAGGTCCCTTGTGGTGTTGTTTAACCGACAGTGGGGTACTTGGTGGATCCGGTTGAAAGCCCGAGGAGAAATAAAATTTGGTTAACATTTAATTACGCACCCACTGTGAGTACATATGATTTCGCATGTTTATATCTGCTTTATGATTGCTATTGCCTGCTGAGACATGTTGCTTCACTTTTCGTTTGGAATTCTACTAACTTGCGTAGATTTAGATGCACATTCTTATTTGATGCATGTCCGTTCGTTTGTTGTGCATCTAACGATGGACCGATGGGTCGCATCTGTTACTCCGATGCTACTGCTCTATATGATGCTGGAGCTGATCCCTCCAGGTCCGGTAGGCAGTATGTCATCCCCGATGTTATGTCTGTCTCAGATGGTTGGATTTTTCATATCGAGCATGGGGCTCATAAGAGCGACGGCTCATGTGTGGTCGTACTTTGTGTACGTGGAGAGTGCACGACGTGTGTCGTCGGTGCTACTCTTGTGGGCATCATAAGGATTTATAAAATGTGTAAATCTGTGTATTCACTAAGCATTCGCTTACCCCTCAGTTGTTGAATTTTTACAGGAAAGGGAAAGTCTACAGCCGGACCTTCTAGTTAGGTCATTTGGGAAGATTTGGAAGACTTGGTACTACCTAATTGGTAATTATGATTTGAGACAATGTTGTAATATATTCTGGGTGACTGTAATAATTGTAATGGGTGTGTAGCCTTAGACTTGGTACCTTATAGCCCTGTAGGGTGTTTGACACTGTTGCACTATTTTACTTATATATTTTAATGCTTCCGCACTTAATTTAGGTTATCAGATCATTATGTTAATGCATGTTGGTGATAAATCCTGGGTGTTATGTTAATGGTGGTTGATGTGGCAAGGGTGTCACATGAATATATAAACATGAATGCAAAAACAATAAATGTTAGAATGACAATCTGTTACTCACAGTGATTGGTATAGTGTGACTTGTCTCTGAATCAATGTGTGTTTTAATAACACCACAATGATCTGTAAAGTAAGTGTAATAGTGATTTTGTGTCAGTAATTGCTTAAAACTTGTATTCTAAAAATTAAGTAAAATTGGAACTGATTTCGGACCACATCCGAATTCGGATGGATCCAAAGTCCGGATGGTCCTCTGGTCCGAATTGGGGGTGATCCGGATTGGGTGGTCCGAATTAGCAGGGTCTGAAATGGGGCATTGGTCCGAAATGGTTGAACAGGGCCCGAATTCGGATGGTCCGAATTCGGTCCTTTCGGATCCGAGTTCATACTTATTATTTTTCCAACTTTTTCCAGAAATTATATTTGGACCATTTTTGCATGTTTTTGAGTCTAACATTGTAAATATGAACTTATATGCTATCTTTTAACTTATAACATGCCATAATGTACCAAAAATCTCACATTTGTGTCCATTTTTCTACAAGTTCGAAGAACACACACTAAAACACACACATAATTCCAAAAATCATACTTAGGGTGCGAATCTGATTCTGAAACTTTGTACATTGCATCACTAACACTCGATTTAAACATTCCCACCATTAATTCCAACATGCATTAACATTTGCAACATAAATCTTAGAAATCGGTTCACATAAAAACCGACCCAAAACTTCAAAAATCCGTAATATAGGGAGATTGTTACCTTGATTTGAAGTTTGTAGTAGTTATAGTTCCTTAAATGCTACTTGAATCCAACTTTTACACTTGAAATTGTTGAGTTCTTGGGTGTTCTTGGATTGAAGCCGAGAGAGAGTGAGAGTACGGTTTAGAGAGAGAGAGTAGAGAGAGAAGGAGATGGTGAAAATGAAAGCTTTTTCCCCTTTTTATTTGTCATTTTGACTCAATTGCACATTATACCCTTCAACTTCATATCTTCTTACTTAACTGATATTATAATCGAAATTAACTTAAATTGACATAATATTTCATTAATAAAAATAATTGAGTCTTAAAATCGTAAATTACATATTATTGAAAAGTAGGGATGTTACATGTGGTACAGGCGGTGCCCAGCTTAGCCGAATCTTACATCTGATCTATTAATGTGCATAAATTATTGCTATCTGTTATTATTCTGCATATTATACAGCAAGCTTCGTTTGAGCGTTTCTTTGTGCATCTCATAAGCATTTTACATTTGAGCAAGCAATTCTGATGCACACCACTATCCCCAAGCATTATGCGGGTAGCTAGCCCCGCATCACAGATTGATCATCTGTCAGCTGTAACCCCTAGTGGTGGCATCTCCTTTCAGCGTGCAATGTCTCAATTGTGCAAGCATTCATTCTGGGTATTAAGCGTTTACAAGCAAGCAAGCATTACAGCCTTTTATAGGCATTTTTCATTTAGCCACATATCTTACATGCATCATGAATATTTGTTAACTCACTAAGCAATTAGCTTACAGTTGGTACTCACAATTTTTACAGGCAAAGGTAAAGAGCAAGCTGGACCGTCTGCTTAGGTCTATTTTCTGATCAACCCAGAGGATTCTAGCTCACTATTCTGTTTGTGGTATAGTATTAAGCTACCTTGGGATCTGGGTAGCTGCTTTATTTATATTGTGATGTTTTAGCGACTTAGCTATGAACCTTGTATCACGTGTAGTGTATGTCTGTAGTGTAATACTTTATTTAGAATTGTGAAAGCTTTAGTCTTAATGTGATATATTATGACCGTTGTTATTTATTCCTGGGATTAAGCAAACGTGATTAAAGCAAGGGTGTGACAGGATGGTATCAGAGATTTAGTTTGAGGGATTCAAGTGTTAGCAATAACACTTGGACTCAAACTTTTAAGCAAAGATATTAGCTTCGAACATCTAGGCTTTAACTTGACCTGAGATAGGCTTTGACCTTACTTTAGGAGTTGGGAAATGGGGTAGAATAGGAATTATACCTATTCTTATGTAAGTACTATTTATATTATTTCAGAACATGTCTGAATCTGGTGAAGGAGCTGGAGGTGGACTCACTCCTGAACAGATCATGCAAATAATGCAAACCATGCTTAATGAGAACAATGAGCGTCAAACTAAGTTTTTGGAAGATCCGTTTCGTGCTCGTGATGAAGCCGAAACTAGGCACAGAGAGGAACTTAGGAAGAAGCAGCACGATGATACTGGACGCCAAAACGATGACACTGACGAGGAAGAAGCTCCTGTAGTCCCTCCTAAGGGCTGCAACTTCCGTTACTTCAAAGCTTGCGGAGCCCAACCTTTCAAGGGTGCTGCAAACTCTATCGAAGCGCTCGAGTGGATTACTGGCATCGAGCGGATATTTCTTATTAGCGACTGTGCTGAAGAATCAAAGGTCAGCTTTGCTACTACACTGTTCGAGGGTGGCGCTGTTATGTGGTGGAGATCTCAAGAGCACATGCATGGAGTCAACTGGATTAAGTCCCTATCTTGGGATGATTTTAAAGTTATTTTCTTTCGTCAGTACTGCCCGACTGATGAAAAGAAACGTTTGGAAGAGAAGCTGATGTCTCTTACTCAGGGAACCAAATCGGTGACTGAGTATGAGATCGAATTCACACGTTTAAGCTTGCTGTCTGATTACCTAGTTGCTACTGAAGAGCGAAAGATCGACCGCTTCTTAATGGGTCTACATCCGGAGTATCAGAATTTCTTGAAGCACCAAAGATACACAAACTATGCTGATGTCGTTGAAACTGCTCGAATTCTCGAGCAGGATTTTATTCGTGCTGGAGGAGTTCCTGCTTCATCTATCAACCCGACCTGTCCATCACCGCCTAAGAAGTCACGTACTGGAAGTTATTCTGGATCGTCATCCAGATATTCACCACGGCAGACTCAGTTCCGACAGTTTAGCTCACCCCCGGCATAGAGAGCCCATTCTTATGCGGTACATTCTGAACCAAGGCAGTGTCGCCACTACCATAAGTCACACATTGGGCGTTGTAACCCCAATGATGTGAGATGCTATGTGTGCAACGACATAGGACATAGCAGTAATGAATGTCCTAACAAAGTTACAGTTTGCAACAACTGTTTACGCCCTGGACATACTGAGCGGGCATGCACGCATCCGTTCAACTTAATTTATCCGAGTGCAGAGCATCATCCACGACTGCAACAGCAACATCACCGACCTCAACAACAACAACAACAACAAAGACAAAACCAACCGGCCCGACATAGCACATCACGTTGAGGTTCTAGCCGTCGTAACGAGCCAACACGAAGTCAGAACCGAGCATTTCAAATAACGGCCGAGCAAGCGAAGGAAATACCAGATGTGGTATCTGGTATGTTTCTTGTTAACTCTGTTCCTGCTAGAATTATTTTCGATTCGAGAGCAAATCGTTCTTTCATATCAAATTCATTTGCATCTATGCTTGGATATCACCTAGTATTTTACCTGTTATATTTGATATCGAAACGACCAGTAATGTATGCGTGTCTACCGATAAAATTCCGCGACTGCATTATTCTGCTTGATAATTGTGCTTTCCAACTTGAACTTATTTCGATGGACTTTCACGAATTCGACGTTATCGTAGGTATGGATTGGCTTGATCATCATGACGCCAACATTGTCTGCAAGAAGAAGTTAATAAAGCTCACTACTCCTGATGGCCGCAGTATCTGCATCTATGGTGACAGAAAGAAAGGTGAATTATGTTTGATTTCTATAGTGAAAGCTAGAAAGCATATAGCTAAAGGTTGCGTGTCTTACTTAGCATATGCAATAGATGCTAAAGTCTGAAAAGAAAACATTAGCCGACGTTGATAGCCTCTGAGTTTCCCGATGTCTTTGCCGAGGACATCTCTGGACTCCCACCAGACCGTCAGGTGGAGTTTAGAATTGACTTGGTGCCAGGCGCAACACCAATTGCTCGAGCCCCTTATCGACTTGCACCTGCTGAGATGCAAGAAATGATGAAGCAATTGCAAGAGCTGCTTGACAAAGGGCTCATACGACCAAGTTCATCTCCCTGGGGAGCTCCTGTTCTATTCGTTAAGAAGAAAGATGGGACTCTCCGGATGTGCATTGATTATAGGGAGTTGAACAAGGTAACAATAAAGAATAAATATCCCTTGCCCAGAATAGATGATCTTTTCGACCAACTTCAGGGAGCTAGTTACTTCTCAAAGATCGATCTTAGATCTGGGTATCATCAGCTCAAAGTTCGTGAAGAAGATGTTTCCAAAACGGCTTTCCGTACCAGATACGGGCATTACGAATTTCTTGTTATGCCCTTTGGCCTTACAAACGCTCCTGCAACATTCATGGATCTCATGAACCGTGTCTGTAGACCAATGCTTGATAAGTCTGTTATCGTCTTTATAGACGATATTTTCATTTATTCCAAAACCGAAGCTGAGCATGTTGTGCATCTTAGAGAACTGCTAGAGTTGCTGCGCAAGGAGCAGCTTTATGCCAAGTTCTTTAAATGTGAATTTTGGTTGCGACAGGTGCTTACAATCTTGATTTATTCATTTTAAGCTTATCTATTCTTAAATTTCATACTCAGCGTTAACTTGCAAATCTTGTATCTTATCAGATACAATTCCTTGGACATGTGATATCTGGTGAAGGAATCTCTGTAGATCCTTCTAAGATAGAAGCCATTCAATACTGGGAAGCTCCTAGATCAGCTACTGAAATCCGAAGTTTCTTGGATTGGCGGGTACTACCGCCGATTGATTAAAGATTTCTCTAAATTAGTCGTGCCTCTTACCTCTCTTACTCGCAAGAACGTTCCCTTTATTTGGGAAGAAGCTCAAGAAACCGTGTTCCAAACTTTAAAGCATAAACTCACCGAAGCACCTATTCTGGCTCTACCCAAAGGCAACAAATACTTCATAGTCTTCAGTGATGCCTTATATCAAGGACTCGGGTGTGTTCTGATGCAAAGGGGCAGGGTCATAGCATATGCTTCTCGTCAACTCAAGGATCATGAAAAGAGTCAGCCGACTCATGATCTTGAACTTGCTGCTGTGACTTTCGCGTTGAAAACGTGGCGACATTATCTCTACGACACCAAATGTCAGCTATATACGGATCACAAGAGTCTTAAATACATTTTTAGCAAGAAGGAGCTCAACATGCGCCAGTGACGCTCCATGGAACTCATCAAAGACTATGACTGTGAAATTCTGTATCACCCCGGCAAGGCAAATGTGGTGGCCGATGCAATGTGTCGAAAATATTATTCCGCTAAATGTCTCTAAACTCTGACTCATACTTCGTTTTCATCTACTCTGATCGATGAAATTCTTGTTGCTCAAGCCGAAGCCCTAAAAGAGGAAAACCTCAACTCTGAGGATATGAAAGGGCATCTTCATATCTATATTGATAGCCCTCGTGGCTTAAAACTCTTCAAAAATCGCGTTTGGGTTCCAAAATTTGCAGATATACGACAGAAGATTCTCTCAGAAGCTCATTGCTTGAACTTTTCTGTACATCCCGGCAGCACCAAGATGTACAACGATTTAAAAGCTGAGTATTGGTAGTCTGGTATGAAAAGAGACGTGGGTCAGTATGTTGAGAATTGTGCTACTTGTCGGCTAGTCAAAGCGGAGCATCAGCAGCCTTACAACAGTCTTCAGCCTTTACCAATCCCCGAGTGGAAGTTCGATCATATAACAATGTATTTTGTGATAAAGCTGCCGACTACGTGAAGACAACACGACGCAATTTGCGTCATTGTAGTCTAACCAAAGTCACTCATTTCATTCCGATTCGCGAGAAGTATTCACTGGAGAAACTGGCTAAGATCTACATAGATGAGATCGTTTCTCGACATGGGGTGCCATTGTCAATCGTTTCAGATCGCGACAACCGTTTCACTTCGAGGCTCTGGAATGCATTGCAAGATGGATTAGGCACCAAGATCAGAATGAGCACGACGTATCATCCGCAGCCGGATGGCCAAAGCGAGCGCACGATCCTTACACTCGAATACATGTTACGGGCTTGTGTTCTTGAGTTTAGCGGTAATTGGGACGACCACTTGCCGTTAGTAGAGTTTTCTTACAACAACAGCTACCACTCATCAATCAAAGCCGCACCTTTCGAAGCCTTATACGGACGCAAGTGTCGAACACCTATTTGTTGGCATGAAGCCGGTGAAACACCAATTGCAGGTCCTGCACTACTTCAACAGGCGAATGACAAGATCAGAATCATCCGACAGCAATTAAAAAACTGCTCAATCACGACAGAAATCATATCACGATAGACGCCATAAGCCTTTAGAGTTTCAGAAGGGAGATTATGTTGTATTGAAAGTCTCGCCGATGAAAGGTGTGTTTAGATTCGGCAAGTGTGGCAAGTTAGCACCACGATTCATTGGTCCCTTCAAGATCACCGAGCGTGTTGGAAGTCAATCTTACCTTTTGGATTTGCCGAACAAACTGTCAAATATTCACCCTGTATCTCACGTTACAACTAAGGAAGTGCAATGAAAATGAAAGCGAAAAGTGAGCCGATCATCTGAGCTACAAGATCAACGAGAAGCTGCAATGTGACGAGCCTGAGGTTATTCTAGAGACAAAGATGAAGAAGTTAAGGAATCGAGAAGTGGCAATGGTGTTGGTGCAATGGAGAACTTCTCATGGTAATTCCCAGACCTGGGAATCTGAGCAAGTCATGAGGGTTCGTTACCCGCATCTCTTTGAGCCCTAGGTACTTCGAGGACGAAGTGCAAGCGTGGTGGGCTCATACTATAACACCTTGCTTTTTATTATATGTGTTTTTGTGCGATTTGCGTTTAATGATGTAATTTCGAATTTTGGTTAAATAGGAGCTGAAAGTTCATATTCATCATTCTTGCAAAATCCATTTACAAACTTGAGAGCCTCTCTCTCTAGAATCGCACTTCTCTCTAGCTTTTCTCCGAAACCGACCGACCAAATCTCGAGTTCTATACGTCATTGGAAAGATCTCGAAGAGTACTACACGAATCTGCAATTGCATGTGGGATTTGATTCGGATTTGAGGTAAGAATCATCATTTCTCTCTTCTTTATTTTCGGTTGTTAGAAAGGTTCAAAATTCCCAATTTTTGATTCGTTTGGAGTTATTCTGCTCGAGTTATAACTCGATTCTGCTAGAAAAATGTAATAGAAACGAACCTAGACTTATTCCTTAACATATTTATGATTTTTGGCCTGGAAATGCATGTTTGAAAGTTGAAAAACACGAACAATTCGTGTAGCCAAGAATAAGTTCGAAATGAACTATGTTCGAGGCCTTTCATTAACTTCGAAGCCTGCCTATGTTCGAGCCACTTAAGTTCGAGATTACGCATATGTTCGAACCTCATTATGTTCGAAGGCCATACATGTTCGAGTCTCACCTTAAGTTCGAAGGCTCCATCAAATTCGTGAAACTTGATTATGTTCGTGGGCAACATATGTTTTGTCTGATACATAATTAACAAGATATTTAGCTAGAAGTTATGGTTTGTAGTTTTTGGATTTTTAAGCTAGCATTATTAATTTAGTATATATTCTGTAATGTTACATTACAGACACCACACAACACGTCAGATATTAAATTAAAAGGTTTTGCTCAGATATGAGTCAAAGTTAAATGCCAGGGAGTATAAAGCTTATTTAAAGTATTAAAGCCTTCAGAAATTGTGCAAAGCCAGAGTGAAAGTCTAGATAAGCCCGAGCAAGCATTTCAGAGTATTACAAAGCATAAGAGAGTACTGTGAGTAACAGTTATTCTTGTTTACATGTATATTATGTAATTGAGACATAATTTGCTTATATATGCCTTCTTTGGACTTCAATAGACTTTTGTGAGTGAAGGCGAACACTGTGGTACAGGCAGTGCCCAGCTTAGCCGAATCTTACATCTGATCTATTAATGTGCATAATTTGTTGCTATCTGGTTATTATTCTGCATATTATACAACAAGCTTCGTTAGAGCATTTCTTTGTGCATCTCATAAGCATTTTACATTTGAGCAAGCAATTCTGATGCACACCACTATCCCCAAGCATTATGCGGGTAGCTAGCCCCGCATCACAGTATGATCAACTGTCAGCGGTAACCCCTAGTGGTGGCATCTCCTTTCAGCGTGCAATGTCTCAATTGTGCAAGCATTCATTCTGGGTATTAAGCATTTACAAGCAAGCAAGTGTTACAGCCTTTCATTGGCATTTTTCGTTTAGCCACATATCTTACATGCATCATGAATATCTGTTAACTCACTAAGCAATTAGGTTACAGTTGCTACTCACAATTTTTACAGGCAAAGGTAAAGAGCAAGTTGGACCGTCTGCTTAGGTCTATTTTCGGATCAACCCGGAAGATTCTTGCTCACTATTCTGCTTGTGGTATAGTATTGAGCTGCCTTGGGATCTGGGTAGCTGCTTTATTTATATTGAGATGTTTTAGCGACTTAGCTATGAACCTTATAGCATGTGTAGTGTATGTCTGTACTGTAATACTTTATTTAGAATTGTGAACGCTTTAGTCTTAATGTGATATATTATGACCGTTGTTATTTATTCCTGGGATTAAGCAAGCGTGATTAAAGCAAGGGTGTGACAGAAGCCTTCAGCAGCTTAGAGAACTGGAATCCCACAATGATGTACAAGGTACAAAACTTTATGGCATACAGTTCTGATGAAAAAGTAAAAATGTTTGAATACATGCTTGTTGATTTAAAGGCTGCTGTTTAGAAGCACAATGTCTTACTATCTGAAATCTCTAAGCTTAAAAATGACCTTGACATAAAATCAAGTAAACTGGACAGTTTCCATAAGTTGGAAACTGAGCTTGATGAATTAAAACACATCAACTCCGTTTTACTAGAACAAAAGAGAGAGACAGACGTAAAACATGCAAAGCTTCAAAAGATAGTTGACTCTTGGTGCCAATCTGTACAAAAAGTCAGCCATTGCATTAGTCAACATATCCCTACACAAATCCAAGCCTATCTTGGAGGGGATCTTGACAAAGCAGCTTCCATTGTTGAGATAAATAATCTGAAAGATGACTTGTCCACTCTTGGTGAGCTTCCTAGCACTTTCATTCAGAAAGTAAATGATAAGCTAGTCTCAACAAACAGGTTTGTCAGGCCTCAAATACTGACAGCTTGTGTGACAAAGCTCCACAAGCTGATGATGGAATATGTTCTCCATCAAATTAGCTTGCTAAGTGCTCTGCTGATTCACACAAGCAAAAGAAAGGAAAACAAGCTCAAGCTGCAGCTGTGGACTCTAAACCTGTTGACAAAACAGGCTCTTGGTCCAAAGCTGATGGTAAGAGACCTGTTAATCCTTTTGATGCTAATCATTTTGAGAAAAAGTTTTCAAAAGGTAAGCAGCCTACTTTCAACAGGGGTAAGTCTCATGTTGAAAGCAAATCTGCTGTGGTTTCAAATAAGTTTTTAAATCATAGTGGAAAATTGGTTATAAATGAAGGTAAGTCTTTCATAACCAAAAGCAGTGATCATGTTGATAGGCAACATCAATCACATCTCAGTAAGGGCAAAGGTAAAGCCATAGCTCAACCTGAGAAATTTGGGAATAAGTTTCCCAAACCTGTGGAAGGTCAAAGGCCAATCAAACTTCCTGTGTTTGAGATCTGTCCTCCTAAAAAGAGGAAAGAAGAAACAGGCAAAGCTATTGCCATTGTGCCTTCCACCCAAACTGTTGATTCATCTAAACATAGTAATAAGTTTGCTAAACCTGCTGACAGAATCAAAAAAAATAATTCAGAATATGTTTCTGGAGGTTCTTCTTCCAAAAAGGCTAAAAAGAGAAAATGCTATAAGTGTGGGAAGAAGACACATATGGCCAAAGACTGTCCTGAAACTAAGGACATGAGGCCTGTTGACTCAGCTAGATCCATCATTGCAAAAACAAGCAGTGTTGGAAGTAACATAGTCAATGAGGATGATATCCAAGCTGATACCATCCAAATAGGAAATATTAGTGTGGATATCACTGGTCCATCAACAAAGGTTGATGAAGTAGGAGAACTCATCCCTATGATGAGTTCCCCTAAAAATAACTAATATTTTCTCATGACACTCTGCAGGACAAACAACCATCCCAGGTTTGGTACTTGGACAGTGGCTGCTCAGGACATATGACAGGTTGCAAGGACCTGCTGAGTGATCTCAGGCCTGAAAAAGGGCCAAAAGTCACATTTGGTGACAATGTACAGGGATCCACAGAAGGGTATGGAACTCTTCAAGCTGGTGCTGCATTATTCAGAAGGGTAGCCTATGTGGTTGAGCTGAAACATAATCTTGTGAGCATAAGTCAACTGTATGATGCTGGCTACAAGGTTAACTTTGATGAGCACCTGGGTTACATATTGGATCCCCAAGGCAAAGTTGTGCTGTGTGCACAATGAAAGAAAGGTGTATATGTTGTGGATATGAAATCTGCTAATCCCACAACTGAAACCTGCTTTATATCAAGAAGCAATGCAGACCTGAACTGGTTATGGCACAAAAGGCTATCACACCTGAACTTCAAGAATATCAACAAACTCTGTAAGAAAGAGTTGGTAACAGGTTTGCCTTCTATAACCTTTGTTAAGGATAAACTCTGCACAGCTTGTGAGAAAGCCAAGCAGAGAAAATCATCTTTCAAATCTAAGCACAATTTTTCTATTGATACTCCTCCCTTCTTAATCCACATAGACTTGTTTGGACCAGTCAGTGTCCTAAGTCTAGGAAGAAGAAGATACACTCTAGTAATGGTTGATGAGTTCTCCAGGTTTACATGGGTGATCTTTCTGAAGAGTAAAGGTGAGGCTGCTAGAGAAATCATTGGATTTTGTAAGGTCTACCACTGACAGATCTATCTAGACGCGGACCCGTTAACGAGTGCGGAATCCTCGTTGACGGTCAGACGGACAACTCTCAACCAACGGAAACACGGAGACTATTAGACGCTGAACGAACGACACACGAACGATCCTACGTACTAATTCTCTCCGAAACGGGACTCACCTAGCTGATAAACTCGAGATCGCCTATTGCTTAATTCCTCACGAATTCTGCCAAAGGTCTGCTAATCATTCGAGTCTATCCCTAATTATAGACCCTGATTCGAGTCTGTTGTGGGCCAACCTCGAATCTGGCCTAAGGCCCATTCGAATC
The DNA here is from genome assembly GCA_020465985.1 of Centrapalus pauciflorus. NCBI lineage: Eukaryota > Viridiplantae > Streptophyta > Magnoliopsida > Asterales > Asteraceae > Centrapalus > Centrapalus pauciflorus. Next base: position 4,581 of record JAANYP010000720.1, on the reverse strand, counting down.
TGTCCATCTGACAGATTCGAATCTAGCCCATTCGAATCTAAGGATACATTCGAATCTATCACAGATTCGAATGCCTTCCTTAACCTATTCGAATCTAGTCAATACACTTAAACACTTACGTGATGAAACTTATGTTTTAACTTATGCTTGACATACTCTTTGACTTTTATGTTTGAACTTCTTGTAATATGTACATCAAGTTCAAACACACAATCAATAACCGACAAACACATATTAAACATATATATCAATAACACTTGTTAATATTCAGAATATTACTTAAATCATAACGCAGATCGTTTAGACTGCTATCGTCACACAGGGTGTACCAACAGACTCACCCTTGACGATAGCTTCTAATTATTTACATTATATCAAATTTAAGTACTAGAGCTATAGACGCTACTACCTGCATATAACCCTGCATCTATACAAACTTTAACTACCTTTTGGAACTTCCTGGCTTCAGATCTCCATGGTTCAGTGAAGAATATAGGCTGATCGTGAAGCTTCTTCAGGTCGTCCTTAGATAGGTTTATCAAATGTAGTGGGTCGTATACCTTCAAAATTACCTGCTCGTCTTGATCCTCCATTATAGCTTCAGCAGTATCAATCTCCAGGTACCACCACTTCATGTTGCTCAAAACATTTTGTGGCATTGGCTTTATTGGCACTCTTTTCAAGCATTTGACTGGCTTGTAGATCATTCTAGCCCAAGGTCTTCCAGTATGAGGATCTATTCTTGATCCATCCTCGATCCTCTTGCCTGATCTCGGCTTAAGCCTCTCAAATTTGCCTGATCGCCCTTCTTTCCTTATGATTCTTTCAATAACGTTTGCGTAAGGATCATCTCCAATATTAATAAGCTCCTTCAAGGCTAACTCTTTAACTTCAATCTTGGGCAAAGAATTAAAAGCTTTCAGTGTCCGCCTCAAGTATTGAAGTCCATCTCTTCTTTTCAAAATGAACAGCTGCAGTTCTCTGTCAAAGAACCAGCTAATAATGCCTCCTGAGAAGTTCCCAGCACCTGGAACTCTCATCTTCTTCTTCATCTTCAAACTCTCTTTCTTTTCCTCTTTCTTGAACCAAAGATTGATCAAGTCAGTCCTAGATGGCTCCATCTCGGCCTCTTCAACTTCATTATCCTCGACTGAGGCTACTTTGATATAGTCAATGTCAATCACATTATGATTTTGTCCTTCATATAGCTCCGTTACTGGTTGTGAATTGACAATAACTTCATTGACTTGATCGTCTTCATCCTCTATCACTTCGTCGTCAGATTTCCAGTCCGCGACATCATCTGGAATAAATTCCCCTTCCTCCAACTCTTCCATTTCATCTTCAAAATCAAACTCCATCAGCTCTTCTTCAATATCTTTCAGCGCATCGATCATGTCGCTGTCTAAATTCCTTGAAGAACTAGCCTCTCCTCTTTCACCTTCTGCTTGACTTGGCTCCCCCTGAGATTGAGCAGCCTGAGCAGTAGAAAAAAATCTACTGGCTCATCCTGTCTTTGAGAGCTGGGATCATTGCCTTGATAATCATCTTCATCATCGTCCCTCCGCCTCTGTACTTCTTGATCACGACACGACGTCTCCCCCTGAGCCTGAAGGTTTTTCATTAACTGCTCAATGAGGGACCTCATTGCTCGGATCTCGGATGACTGATCAGTGACAAAAGATTTAAGCTCAGTGTTTTCATCTCTTACACCTTCAATAATCATTCTCAACTCAGCATTCTCCTTATCCAAATTAGCGTTATGTTCTTGGAGTTCACCAACTGCTTTAGTGAGAGTCATAATTTGAACGTGCTGAAAATCAACTCGACTCTTCAGCTGCAGAAATCTTTGATTTTCATTGTATGCTTCTGGCATAAATGGAATGGACTGAAGGGGAGAAGGATTGAATGGTGGCGGAATGTAGGGTTCGTGTTGCTGAGGTGGCGGTGATGGTGAATCTGTGGTTGGTGCTTGGGTTTGGGCTTGAGAGGTTTCTGGTTGTGCTTCCGAGGTTGAAGACGACCCTTGCATAAATCTATGACGTTTTGCGCGTGGCCTCGTCACTAACGTAGCAATCTCTCCTTCTTCATAATCGGACTCCTCCAATTCCCTGGTCTCTCTCCTCCTCGAACCACCTTGATTGACAATCAATCTAGAACCATAAGTCTCAAAACGACTTCCAGTTTCGGTAGTTACCACCTCATGAACTTCATCTGATTCGGTTTCAGATTCCGAAGATGTCAATCCTGCCTCAGCCCCCTCGGGCTCATATTCGTCAACATCACGAAATATATCATCATTATCTCCAGGCGGACTCAGCAGCTCATCCACCAATGCTGCTGCAACATCTTCATTGGCATGCGGCCCTGCCTCCCAAATCTCATTAAGTGTCTGTGTTAGGTGGTCAGCTTCTCTCACAACATTTGAAGGCACTGCTTCATGAATATCTGAGGGCTCAGCTTCATGACCAGTCGAAGTCCCTGCTTCTTCTACTTCTGGTTGTTGGTTTGATGACGGCCTGATTGCCGGGATTTGACTCGCTGCTGGTTGCTGTTGTCGTCTCGGATCACGCGGCCGCTGTGGACGTTGCTGTCGCTGTTGTTGTTGTTGTTGGACATCAACTACTCCTGCCCAGTTGGCATCATTCGGAGCTTGAAATTCCCTGTCCAGAATTGCACCAAAAAGTGGACGTGCCTCCGGAACGGCTAACCTTCCTCGGTGTGAGGAACAGTCAGAATAGATACGCTTCTCTATAACATTGACGGTCAATGCATCATCAGATTGTGGCAGCTCAGGCAAGAAGTGTCTTATCAACATCATCACAAACCTCGGATACAAAAGGAACTTTTCTCTCTCAGGAGCCGTGATTTGATGGATAAATTCCGAGAAAATCAGCTGCGAGAAACTAAACTTCTTATTGTATACCATCGCGATCATTGCTGATTGGATTTTTGATACTATATAATCAAATCCAGCTTTCTTAGGCGCAAAACAGATCATAAACACATGGACCAAGAAACGCCATTGTCCTATCAACCCGCTTTTCATATACGAAGATTTTGTAACGTCCAAGCTGTATCCCATTCTCAAAAAAGCTGCTTGCCTAATACTTAAAGGAAAGTCTGTAGGCCCGTCTTCTTGTTCTAGGGACCCCAACTGCAGGACTTGTCTCAAAATATCAGCGGAGAAAACCAAAGGTTGTCCGGCAATTCTAGTTCTTAACACTGTCGGGGTGACAGTGCAGTCCACCTGCAAGTGATCGTAAAATTGACGCACATAGGATATCACAATCGGAATGTTTTCATACAGCACATAACTTATCCTAGATTCCGCCAGAAAATCCAAAACTTCTCGAAATCCCTGCGCCTCAGGGATGTTATGGACAGGATTCAGTACCATATTGTGCTTGGGAACAAAAGCACGAAGCGACATATCTGCACAATACATAAAATTGTTAGACTTATTAAAAATCAATAAACTTGTTTAAATTCAAATTTGTTTTATTTTGTATTTGATTAAATACAAAATCTAACACAATTAAATTTCCACAAGTTTAATAAGATTTAAATTCAACAAAATAAATGAAGTACAGATTCGAGAGTAACAGATTCGAATAAACCCTAGTCGAATCTGATGAACAGATTCGAATATCTGGTCATCTCGAATCTATTGATAGATTCGAGAAACCCATGTCCATTATCAGATTCGAAACCCCGTTGGACCTTATTTCAACAAAAATCAACAATTTTAACCATTTTGAACGTAGCAAATCACATACATTAGTTCAACTAGGTTCTAATTATAGATTTATGCTTTTAATTTGATCTTTTATTAGTTCAAACTTGGTAATTTTGCAAAAACCCTATTTTGACCTATAAAACATCAAAATGTGATGTTTAAGTCCAAATTTGTGTATTAAACCACCAAAATCTTGTACAATCATGTTGCTTATACCTAGATTTGAAGGTAGAATCGAACACAAAAGCTTTAGAATCGACGAAATGTCGTTTAGTGGAAATACGATAGATTCGAGATTAGATTCGAGATCGCCAGAACAGATTCGAGAAATCAGATTCGAGAACAGTGAGAAGTAAATGCTTTTCACTGTGGACCTTTATATACTAACTACCTTCGAGTCTATGCAATTTCGAGTCTACTGACAGATTCGAAGTATCTCACATTCGAGTCTGTCTTAGATTCGAAATTTCCAACACTTAGAAAAATTTCGGAAACTTTTGAAATAACTTCAACTTTTCCAACTATTTTCTACGGTATTGTGTAACCAGATAATCTATGCCAAATCTTTTACCTTAAGCTCAGATATTTCACGCATTGTATATTTTATTCAACTTTGAATGCACCCTCAGTAACTTTTGACCTTTTACCTAAGTAAAAATTAAACTAAACTAAAATAAAATAAAATAAAATAAGCTAAGGTAAAAATAAAATTAAAGTAAATTAAAATTTTGACTAAAAAATTTAATCTAGACTTAAGTTATAAAAATAAATTTACAAGCTAAGCTAAATACCAAACAAAATATTTTTGGTGAGTATAGTCTAAGAAAGGTTCAATCAGATAG
>JAANYP010000719.1:86103-163285 GCA_020465985.1 Centrapalus pauciflorus | reverse complement strand
TAAAATTTAAATTCAACAAAATAAATAAAGTACAGATTCGAAGTGCCCATACCCTATTCGAGTCTGATGGACAGATTCGAATATCTGGTCATCTCGAATCTATTGATAGATTCGAGAAACCCATGATCTGATTCGAATAACCATTATCAGATTCGAAAGGCCGACATATCCTTTTTCAACAAAAATCCAAGAATTTAACCATTTTGAACTAGGTAAATCACATACTTTAGTTCAACTAAGTTCTAATCACTGATTTATGCCTTTAATTTGATATTTTATAGGTCCTAACTTAGTTATTTATGAATAACCCTATTTTGACCAATAAAACTTCAAAATGTGATGTTTAAGTCCAAATTTGTGTATTAAACCACCAAAATCTTGTACAATCCTGTTGATTATACCTAGATATGAGATTAGAATCGAACACAAAGACTTCAAACTCGACGAAATGTCGTTTAGTAGAGATTCGATAGACTCGAAAATAGATTCGAGATCGCCAAAGACAGATTCGAGAAATCAGATTCGAGGGTAGTAAGAAATAAATGCCATTACTGTGGACCTATTTATACTACCTACCTTCGAGTCTATGCAATTTCGAATCTACTGACAGATTCGAAGTATCTCACATTCGAGTCTGTCTTAGATTCGAAATTTCCAACACTTAGAAAAATTTCGGAAATTTTGAAATATTTTCAACTTTTACCAACTATTTTCTACTGTGTAGTGTAACCAGATAAACTATGCCAAATCTTTTACCCTAAGCTCAGATATTTCACGCATTGTATATTTTATCCAACTTTGAATGCACCCTCAGTAACTTTTGACCTTTTACCTAAGTAAAAATTAAACTAAACTAAAATAAAATAAAATAAGCTAAGGTAAAAATAAAATAAAATAAAATAAAATTTTGACTAAAAAATTTTATCTAGACTTAAGTTATAAAAATAAATTTACAAGCTACGCTAAATACCAAACAACATATTTTTGATGAGTATAGTCTAAGAAAGGTTCAATCAGATAGCGATGTCCGATACTAACTTTCAGTACTTAAACTTTCACACTTAGGAATTTTTGATTCCTTTGATTGTTTGTCGTGACATACCCATTTAGCCGATTGTTGGTATTTTACCCTGTTAAACACTCTACATTTCGGAATATCCCTTGGCCTTTTTATTTATCAGGAAATTATCTTACGTGACTCAGACATAGACATATTTTTATGATCAAGGCACACAGACAAAATTCTAACTTGTTGGTATTTGCAAACTTTCTTTAAAAGACAAACATCGGACACAGGTCTGTATTCTCATACAACAAAGTGTCTTAGTTCGACTTAAGGTTTAACTTTAAAGTTAGCAGATAGAGGTGACAGGTCTGTACTGACGTACAACAAAGCGACATGTCTGCTAACCCGAATCTAAACAGAGACAACAGGTCTGTACTTACGTACAACAGAGTTGCATGGTTTCGACTCTCAGTTTTTCATGATATTTCTATTCTTTCCATTTTCAGACGTATTTGATGTTGCTATACATCCCCAGAAAGTTTGCATACCTCATTTAGACTCAATGTTTGTATGTCTTGTACATAAAAATTAAGACCGATTGGTCATACATCTAAGCTAGTGACACGTTTGACCTTTTCTAGAATATTTTATTAGCCTTTAGATACCCTATATGTATTATGCCTACCAACACATCAAACTAAATAAAGTATAACACTTAGGATTTAGTTGCATTATGTGTGAAAGCCTAAACACTTAGAGTCTGTAACGACGGTGCTAATTTTCGTCACTTTGAACCTATGTATCTAAGACTTAACTCCTTTTCTGATATTCTCTTTTTTTTTGTATTTTTGTAATTTTCTCTCTTTTTTCTTTTGTTTTTCATAGCAAAACGCATTAAACTAAGCTAATCTACTAACTTACTAAAAATAGAAACTTACTAAAAATAGAAACTTTCCTAAATTAGAAACTTTCCTAAATTAGCAGACTACTGGAAAAAGAAAGAAATATAACAACTATAAAAGGAAATAAAATACTACTAAGGTCAATTTACTCTGGGTTGCGCATTCCATTAAGTTGAATTAAATACTCAAAACGTGACTTATCAAACGCTTTGGTAAATAAATAAGCATTATTATCTTCAGTTGCCACCTTTACCAGTTTGATCAAATTCTTTTCAGCACAATCACGAATAAAATGATGCCTTATGTCAATGTGCTTTGTTTTACTGTGTTTAACTGGATTATTTGTTATCGCAATAGTAGATTGATTGTCTATCCTAATTGGAGTTTGAGTATAAGCCAAACCGTAATCCCGCAATTGTTGTTGTATCCACAAAACCTGTGAACAGCAACTACCAGCAGCAACATACTCGGCCTCACACGTTGACACGGCTACCGAAGTTTGTTTCTTGCATTGCCAGGATACCAATCTCCCTCCTAGGAACTGACAACCTCCAGTCGTTGATTTGCGCGTCAAGCTGCATCCTCCGTAGTCAGAATCTGTGAACGCCTCCAACTCTAGATCTCCCTCCGCGTGATACCAAAGTCCCAGCTTCGGTTTCGACTTGAGGTATCGTAGAATCCGCTTCACAGCTTTCATATGCATCTCCTTCGGATTCGCTTGAAACCTAGCACAAATACAAACAGCAAACATAATATCAGGTCTTGAAGCAGTTAAATACATAAGTGACCCAATCATGGCCCGATATAAAGTCGGATCCACATCGGTATCACCATCAGTACCCGGCCCGAGATTGTGATTCACTTGAATCGGCGTGCTGAAGTGGGCAGTCAACTTTGTTCCTTCCATCCCAAACCGTTCCAATATGTCATAGACATACTTGGTCTGATGGATAAACATGCCTTCCTTCTTCTGGTCAACTTGTAACCCCAAAAAGAAATTCAACTCCCCCATAGCACTCATCTCGAACTTTGACTTCATCACCTTCTCAAAATCTTTGCACATCTGTTCGTCTGATGATCCAAAAATGATATCATCGACGTACACTTGCACCAAGATAAAGTGATCTCCTTTTCTCTTCACAAAAAGAGTACTATCTATCCTACCCCTCTCAAAGCCATTTTCTAAAAGATGGTTGGATAGAGTCTCATACCATGCCCTAGGTGCCTGATGTAATCCATAAAGAGCCTTATCTAATCGATATACTCTATCAGGATATTTAGGATCTGTAAACCCGGGTGGTTGTTCTACATACACCAACTCCTTCACTTTCCCATACAGGAAAGCACTCTTAACGTCCAGTTGATATACTTTAAATCCCTTGAAGGAGGCAAAAGCTAAAAACAACCTAATTGCTTCTAACCTTGCTACAGGTGCAAACACTTCATTGTAATCGATTCCCTCCTCTTGGTTGAAACCCTTTACAACTAATCTTGCCTTGTTGCGCGTGACTATACCCCGATCGTCTCGCTTGCACTTAAAAACCCATTTGGTTCCTATTGCAATCTCCCCACGAGGTAGCGGAGCTAACTCCCACACTTCTAGTTTCCTAAATTGTGAAAGTTCTTCCTGCATCGCTTCAACCCAGGAATTGTCCTTAAGTGCCATTTGCACATTCTTAGGCTCTACTTGCGATATGAAACACGAATATAGACATGTATGATATGCCTCGGAGTCGTTTATCATCGACAACAACACAGTGTTGTTATTTACACTACTCCGAGTCCTCACACCCTCGTTAGGATTTCCTATGATGCTATCTATAGGATGATTCTTGTTAATCCTAGAGGTCTCTATTTCGTCTACCCTTAGATTATCTCCTAAGTTGGATCCTATTTCACCTAAAGGGGGAACAGGCTCAGCTTCCATATTTTCTTCCTCACGGACGTTTTCCTCAGAGGCAGAACTTGAAGGTTGAGTCTGATTCTCAGTGTTAGGTTCTTCTGGATTAGCAACTTCTGGAGACTCATCTACAGTCGCAGTAGGCTCGGACGTAGATTCGAACGTGGTCCTTGGAAAAATATGGCCATCGTCATTTAGGTGCAACGTCGCCATGTCTTTTTCGATAGTACCTGCAGTTTCATCCAAAGGAATGTTAAATGACTCAAATAACTTATCATAGTCAAAAATCCATTCCGGACCAGTTTGGGGTTCATGTGTATAACTTGTGACTTCAATATTATACACAATCTCCACAGTACCACTCTTTTTGTTAAAAACCCGTTTGTTTGGTGAGTTTGGCACATAACCCAGGAAGTATCCTTCGTCAGCCTTTTCACCAAACTTCGGTTGATGTTTTGTTCTTAAAAGTGTGCATGGTACTCCAAACGGTTCGAATCCAGTTAAGTTAGGTGGCCGTTTATTCAAAATTTCATAACATGTTTTGTTCAATGATTTGACTGTAAGGACTCTATTTAAAATATGGCACGCGGTATTCACTGCCTCCCCCCAAAACATGGTAGGAAGCTTTGAATCCGAAAGCATAGTCCTTGCAGCCTCAATCAATGTTCTGTTTTTACGTTCGGCCACCCCATTCTGTTGTGGTTCATATGGTGCACTGAATTGATGCACGATGCCCTTTGATAGGCAATATACACCAATTACAGAGTTTTTAAATTCTGTCCCATTATCACTACGAATACTTTTAACCCTAGTTCCGTAGGAATTCTCCACTTGGTCTAAGAACCCGATGAGCTTCGCAGCCGTCTCGTCCTTTGTACCTAAAAAGAAAACCCAAGAAAAACGTGAGTAATCGTCGGTGATAACTAAGCAAAACCAACTACCTCCTATACTCCTTTTGTTGATAGGGCCGAAAAGGTCCATATGCAACAAATCGAATGTCGAGGCTATGGAATTCTGCTTCTTGGACTTGTGTGTCTTCTTGTGTTGTTTGCCCTTCATGCACGGTAGACACTTGTCTTCAAATTGAAAACTCTTCAGAGGCACACCTTGCACCAAACCATTCTTCGTTATGTAGTTCATTTTCCTTAGGTGCAAGTGAGCCATGCGTCTGTGCCACAAAACCGATTCCGTCTCCGAAGCTTTTGATAGTAAACAGATCGGACCCATCGAATTATCTGGCTTGTTCATGTCGAGCATGTACAAGTCATTCTTCCTTGGAGCCCGCATCAATATCCAATCTTCAGGTATCGTGAATCCCGGCTTTAGCACTAACGCCTCAGTGTCAGTAAATAACACCGAGTTCTTCTTATCACAGATTTGAGATACACTAATGAGATTATGAACCAGTTTATCAACGTGATAAACTTGATCCAATGTAATCGTCCCATTAGTGACTTCTCCAGTTCCAGTGATATTTCCTCCTTTGTTGCCAGCGAATGATACAAATCCCCTATTACCCCCCTTGAAGTCTGTGAGAAGACTTCTTTCCCCCGTCATGTGCCTGGAGCAACCACTGTCGACGAACCACTTGTTGTTTGGACCGGTAGTTATCTCCTGCACATGAAAGAAAAATAGGTTAGTTATCACGGGGAACCCAAGCCATGACTGACTTGGTAATACCATTCTCGTCCACATACTTGAACTCTTTCAAATACCCATCTCGCCTTTCAGGTGACTTGGGCCTTTGAACTGAATTCTGATGTGGTGCCGAGTGATTTAGATTCACTCTTTGCCTTTGAGTAGGCATCTGTTGTGGTGCTCTAGAATAAGTCTTATTATAATGCATTTCAGACTGTGATCCCTGAGCTTTTACCGGAACATATTGTCTAACAGGAGTGTGTGACCTAACTGGAGTGTGTGACCTGCTAGGTGTGGTGCTCCTATAGATTTGTTGAGGTGCTGACCTAGATTGATTAATGACACGATTCGGTGAATTTCTCCTAACCACTTCTTTTGGTCCAACCTTAACCGGTGTTTGTTTCACAACAAGTTTTGGTGCGGCCTGCACAGTTTTCTCGGTATTCTGAGAACTACTAGTGCTCGCCGCACTTGGTGAGGGCTTAACAGGTATTGGATTCACTGTCTTAGGGTTAACTTCTGCTTTCCTAACTGGACAGTGAGAAGCAACATGCCCTTTCTCATGACATCTAAAGCAGGACATCTTATCCATGGACTTTTTGGTTGGTCCCTTAGATCTAGGTGTCTCACTAGTGTCTATTGCCTTTGGTACATCTATAGTGTCTGTCTCTTCGACCTGATCAGCCCATGAAATTTTCTGTTTTCCTGCAGGTGTTTCACTGGAGGACGACACAAATTTCACTTGCTTGACCTTGACAGTTGAGTCAGGCACCTTAGGTGTATTTTCAACTTTAGGTTCAGGTGTAGGTTCAGGTAGGTCCTCTAAAACTACTGACTTGTCAGTTTTCTCCTGAGGCTGAGGCACATAGTTATCATTGAAAGGTGGAGGAATTTCGTGAAAACCTAGACCTACAGGCTTCTTAGACTGTCTTTGGGCATCTAAGACTTTCCCTAGGTTTAGGCTCGAATTCCTAAACTTTTCCAACTTACTATTTGCCTCTGCTACCTTAACCTTGGTCTCGGCTAGCTCTATGTCCTTGTCTTTCAGACTTTTAGTCAAGGCTTCTACGTGCTCATACATAAGTTCTATCCAAACACACTGCTCACTCAGTTTGTCTTTTAGAACGATTACATCTTGAGCATCAGCCTTAAGCTTTTCTTTTAACTCTTGTTTTATGTCATTTAGGCTAGCATTTTCTATTTTCAAGTTTTCATTTTGAGCAGCTATGGTCTTATGTGAGTCTAAGACTAGATTTAACCTATCGTTAGAAGTAACACATAAAGCACATAAATCACGAAATAGAGAATTAGAAAGACTAACCTTAGAGTTATCAGATTCCACGTTGGCCATCTGAGCAGCAAACTCCAGCACGGTCTGATCATTCGCTTTCTCTACCCACATCGGACTGTTTTCCCTTGTGGTCTGCTCATCTTCGTCACAACCATTCTCCGTAACTTCAGCCATGAACGCTCTAGCATTGGACTCAGGATGTGAACTCCAGTCATAGGAACCATCTAGCTGTCTGTCAGAAGTGACATTGGATATCAGACCCGCTAGATTAGCCTGACCAGATGAGGAACTCGGAAGATATCTCTGTTGGGACTGATTTTGGTACTGTCCTTGATGCTGACTCTGTCCCTGGTATGACTCTACCTTCGGTCTTTGACACTCCCTCGCGAAATGTCCCAATCCCTGACAGTTGTAGCATTTGACCTTGGACTTATCAAATCCTATCCCCTTGTTATTCATCTGGAGATTCCTCCCAGTTCTCTTTATGAATCTCTTAACCCGTTGGGTTACCATGGCCAGTTGCCATTTAAGATCCATCTCCTCTAAGTCATCAGGGTCGACCTGATCGTAATCTTCATCCCAAAGAGCCGGATCATTAATCTTCCCTTGAACGCAATTTCCATATGCGGCTACAAACGAAGCAAGCAGATTCAGATGTTCTTCCGCCGACTTTGCGCTCATTGGCATCTTTGAATAGTTCTGACTTGTAGATGCCTGATTGACTTGAGGTTGCGGTTCTTCCGATCTTCCTAACCCTAAGAACGCGCGATTGATTGAGTCTTCGGACTCTGGTGTCGATGACGTTTCTCCGGTGAAAAACGCTGTAGCACTCTTCTGATCAGCTGTCACTGATGATTTTGATGTCTTTCCAAAATACATAGCCGGATTTTGGACTTGCTCATAATCAGTCTCAGCCTTTATCATTTCGAAGTGATATGCCCTCAACGTTCCCACGATGTCATCCAGTGATTGAGCATAGTACTTATCTTCATTCAGCTTAATCATAGCCACATACATAGCCCATTTGGCTGGTAGGGCATCAAGAAGCTTATTGTTCTTGTCACTGTCCGAGTACTCAATGCCATGACTTTCAAGCTCTGTTATCAGATGATAAAATCGTGTGATAATATCATCCAGCTGTTCATCCTTAAGAGCCTTGAAAATTGCAAACTGTTGGGTCAACAGCTCTGTACGCTTTCTACGTACCCGTGGATTACCCTCACACCGTTTCTGAAGAGACTCCCAAAGCTCTTTCGACGTCCTCTGAGTCCGAAATGTGTGCAAGATATCTTGAGGTAACGCCATTCGGATAATAGAGAAAGCTTTGTTTTCGGCTTCAAATAGTTTCTTGTCATCTTCTTTCATCATTTGATATGACAGAACCTTTTGACGGCCTTCTACCTCAGATACTGGTGGAATGTACCCTTCATCAATGCACACCCACATGCGCATGTCGTTGAATCGTACAAAATCCGTGAATCTATCCTTCCACCAGTAGTAATCCTCAACTTTCATCAGCTTAGGTGGTGCATTGGCCTTCCCAACTTCGTGATCCATTTCAAGGAATTTCTGAAGGTTCGACATCTTTTCTGAAAGAATTTGAATTTGAACTTAATTAATTTAATTAGAAACTGATTTAAATTAAGTTATTCGAATCTAGATAGATTCGAAACTAATTAATGTTTAATCTTTTGAAAGTAAATTCGATTAAGTCTTAAAGTTCAAGCAGATTCGAAATAATGTCAGATTCGAACAATCCCACAGATTCGAAGATAGGTCAGATTCGAAGGACCCGATAGAGTCGAAGACCCTTAGAATCGAAGGCACAAACAGAATCGAAGATCAGCAGATTCGAAGCTCAGACTCGAAACAGTAATAAACTCGAAACAAACTCGAAAGAATATAGACTCGAGATCCAATTCGAATGTATTAATAGATTCGACACACCACAGACTCGAAACTGACTGAAATTGACTCGATAGGAGCGTATTTTGGTTAGACTCGAAAATAAAGAAAAACCCTAATTACTCCTATAGATTCGAGCGCCGCAAACTCGAAAAACGGCTAACACTTTGATTTTTTGACGTTTTACGGATTAAATCACTATTTTTCAAACGAAAAATAATGATTTCGACCAAAAACGTGAAAAACCACAAAGTGTTTCCCGAATATGAATTTGCTCAGCCCAAAAACACGTTTTTGAGAGAAAAACCGTCCAACTAGCGTCAAGAAACCTAGAATGTTTCTGATGAACACGAAGAACACCACGAACACTCCGTAGGCTCTGATACCACTTGTAAGGTCTACCACTGACAGATCTATCTAGACGCGGACCCGTTAACGAGTGCGGAATCCTCGTTGACGGTTAGACGGACAACTCTCAACCAACGGAAACACGGAGACTATTAGACGCTGAACGAACGACACACGAACGATCCTACGTACTAATTCTCTCCGAAATGGGACTCACCTAGCTGATAAACTCGAGATCGCCTATCGCTTAATTCCTCACGAATTCTGCCAAAGGTCACTAATGATTCGAGTCTATCCCTAATTATAGGCCCTGATTCGAGTCTGTTGTGGGCCAACCTCGAATCTGGCCTAAGGCCTCATTCGAATCTGTCCATCTGACAGATTCGAATCTAACCTATTCGAATCTAAGGATACATTCGAATCTATCACAGATTCGAATGTCTTCCTTAACCTATTCGAATCTATCCAATACATTTAAACACTTACGTGATGAAACTTATGTTTTAACTTATGTTTGACATACTCTTTGACTTTTATGTTTGAACTTCTTGTAATATGTTACATCAAGTTCAAACACACAATCAATAACAGACAAACACATTTTAAACATATATATCAAATTACTGGAAAACTCAGAATATTACTTAAATCATAACGTAGATCGATTAGACTGCTATCGTCACACAGGGTGTACCAACATTAATTAAAATTTAAATTAAATAATTCAAATAAAATGACAAACAGATTCGAATTAACATCTATTCGAGTTTAATGTACCATTCGAGTATAATGACCAATTCGAGTTTACTGACAAACTCGAATCAGGCCATGAATAGACTCGAAGGAGTCGGCCACCATTATCACAAAAATCCATAATTTTAACCATGTTAGACTCAGAAAATCACATCTTTTAGTCGTACTAGGTTCTAGTCAATGATATTTGTAATTAATTTGACTTTTCACCGGTTCAAAGTTTGTAATTTTGAAAACCAAACTTTCTACCAATAAAACTTCAAAATCTAATGATTTTGGACTAAATGGAGTATAATACTACCTAAATCTTGTACAATACACTTGGTTATTGTAACAACCTAACTTTTGACCCAGTTATAAATTCAGTATTTTGAACCGATAATGTAATATTATTACATTATTTGAATTATAATTTAATTAAGTTATGAAATATTTAATTAAATTATATAAATATTTATATTATGAATTAATAAATTATTAAAGATAATTAAATAAAAGAGATATAATATACAAAAATTAAAGTGGGTTAACTAGCAAATATAACTAGAAGAAGTATATAAACGTGATTTACTATTCAAAAATCAGATTCTCTCTCTCTCTCTCTACTCTCTCTCTCTAACTTTCTCTCTCTACTCTCTCTACCTTCTCTCTAAATTATCTCCCAAACCGACCGTCCGATTATCAAGTTTTATATATCATCGGAAAGATCACGGAGAATACTACACGAATCTGCTGTCACATATTCGATTTCGTACGAAATTTGAGGTAAAAATCGATTTCTTAAGTTTTTATATATTTCGGTTTTTGAACAATAAATTCGAATTTATTATTTTTATGAAATTTAAAGCTATTTTTATGGAGTTTAACTAGAATTTGTATAATATAATCGAACTTAGGTTTATTACGTAACATATTCGAGATTTTAGGCCTAGAAATGTATGATTTAAAGCTATAAATATGAACAAATTCGAAATGCCAAGAACAAACTCGAATTTGTGGAACAAACTCGAGTTTGTAGTTAAATTCGAGTATATGTTCGAATTTATCAATTAAATTCGAGGGTAGGTTGATCTTAATTATTAAAAAAGGTTTGCATTTAATGTCCAGCATGTATTCGAATTTGGTTATGAGGGAATCGAATTTAGCGATAAAGTCAAACTAGCATTTCATCACCTATTTTGAGTTGATGTTTTCAAACTTATCATCATGATTCAAATTAAAGGGTGGTTCGAATTTGACCCTTATATTCGAAGGGTATTCGAATTTAAGTATAAAGTCGAAGCATGGATCTCTAATTTATTTCTATGATTCGAATTTAGTATTTATGTTTCGAATTTGTTATTAAACTCGAAACCCATTACTTAAATTCGAATATATTAAATAAAATACATGGGCAACTCATAAATTGACAAGATAATTAGCAAAATGATTATATATATTAATATATATATATGTACCGACCTTTTGATAATATTAATAAAACAAAGAATGATTTATGAACGAACAAGTTATCAGAATCAGATAAAATAAAGAATTTAAAGATAAAAGATGATGATATTTACATAAGATTGATATTATGATTCTGGACAGGTTCAGTGAAATTCTGAACATAGATAAAAAGATTTAAAGATTTAAAGCGGGTCAAAGATTTGATTTGACAGAGAACAGATTGAGATAAAATCCTGAGATAACTCAGGTGGCAGATTTTATGTCTGTTTGATAAAGACCCAACACTGTGAGTTATAGATATTCAGATTTAACATGCTTGAATTTCCGGTTGAGACATATTGTTGATGCTAGATCGATTTGACATTTATATTATCAGCTGGATTGTGACCTGTGCACACCATGGTTGGGTGTTGCCCAGTGGATCATGATAGCTATTTGATCATCATTTCTTATGTTATTGCATTTATAATTCATTTCTGATACTGCTTTGAGACTACTGCTATCATGACCTTGACTACTTATGCTTCATCATTGAATAGACTTGTTATATTGATTCAGTTTGATTAGCCTTGATTGGTCTATTGTTCTAGACCTGGCTATTTCACCAGTTCAAATGAACTTGGTAATGACCTCTGATGTTCCGCCACGTTGATTTACTGGTAGCTAGCCCAGTATGTGGCTGATCCCCACGATTTAAGCGTGAGCGTGGCTTGAACATCATCCGACTCTATGACTTCTATGTCTCAATCATGAGGGCTGTAGCGGCAGCCAAGACATAACACACTAGATTGATGATTCGCTCGACATGCATGTTTTATTTGAAAATCTATTTACTCACTAAGCATTGCTTACGGTCGCTACATTAACATTTTTACAGGAAAAGACAAAGGAAAGTCACCTGCCGGACCTAGTTCTTAGGTCTTACACGCTCAAGACAGAAGTTTCATAGACCTCTACTCAGCGATCCCATTTTGGTACTAATTGGATGATGATATTATGGTGATCTGGGTAGATTTATTTTGATAATATGATGGCATGAATTAGATTAGACTTGTTCCATTTATAAGTTTAATTTAAAAATAGTAATCTGTATTAAACTTAAATCCTAATATATTTGTACTGTAATTTAATATTCCGAACTAAATTACTCTATCTTAGTTTGATTGATATCGTATTGCATGATGTGGGACCTAGACTCGTGAGAACTGCCCCGTAAGGGGTGGTCTTCACAGGATGGTATCAAAGCCCATAGTTTGAGTGAATCAAGTAGTACGTGAGTATACTTGATCTCAAACTGAAACAATACATATGTATCAATCATTTAGGTGGTTTGAACTGAGATAGGATGTACAGACTGTTAGGATGGAAAAGGGTACATAGATCTAAGTCTATAAAACTGATAGTTGATTGATCTTAATTTTTAGCTAAGATGTCAGGATCAGGATCAGGTGACATACCAAGCAACATGACCCCACAACAGATGTTTGAAATGATGCAACAATTGTTAGCCCAACACTCTGAGCAACAAAATAAAATAATGCAAGAACAGTTTCAGGCCAGAGATGAGGCCGAAGCTAAAAGACGTAATGATAAGAAAAATAAGCGAAAAGATAAGCAAGTCCAGAATGAAGAATCTGATTCTGATAACTCTACTCCTGAAACCCAAATCAAGCAGCCTAAAGGCTGTAAGTTCAAGGACTTCAAAGCGAGCAGTGCCCTGAATTTTGAGGGTACAGTGAATCCAATTCAGGCGATGGATTGGATCAGTCATACCGAAGAGATCTTTAGAATCTCTGACTGTTTAGATTCAAAGAAAGTGAGCTATGCGTCTGCGTTGTTTGTCGGAGCTGCTCGTGCATGGTGGAAGACCCAGAGAAGTATTCATGGCGAAGAAATTATTCAGACTCTAGAGTGGAACCAGTTTCTTGATGTGTTCAAAGCAAAATATTGTCCTATTGATCAACAAGATAAGATGGAGGTTCAACTAATGCAGATGACCCAGGGAACCAAGACTGTTGACAAATACGAACACGAATTCTCTCGGCTTTGTGGTTACTCCTCATATCAAGTAGCTACCGAAGAAAGGAAGATGAATAGATTCCGCGGAGGACTCAACCCAAGATACCGGCACCCGATGAGCGCAATAAAATATAAGAGTTACTTGGAAATGGTCGAAGCGGCAAGACAAATAGAGAGAGGATATCTGGGGTATGGTGATCAGCTCTACGCTCCATCAGCGAACCCAACATGTCCTTCTCCTCCGAAGAAGCAGAGATTCGGCAGATTCTTCAGGCCAAACAAATCTCAGACCCATCAATCTCAACAATCCCAACCGAAAGTGCAAGCCTACTCCCTGACAAACGAGCCACGATTCTGCAGGAGATGCAGAAAGTCACACATGGGATTGTGCAATCCAGATGACGTCACTTGCTTTGCTTGCAACAGAATTGGTCACAGCAGTGAAGAGTGCCCACAGCAAGGACGCGGATGTGCAAAATGCGGGAAAAGAGGACACTTCATGTATCAGTGTCGTAGCGGGCAACGATTTCAGTCGCAATCATCAGCGGGAGGTTCTACAGTAAAGAGTTCTGCTGCAACTCCGACTGCAAGGACTCGAGCTTTTCAAATAACAGCCGAGGAAGCAAAAGAAACACCTGACGTAGTTACCGGTACGTTCCTGCTTAACTCAATCCCTGCTCGCGTATTATTCGATTCCGGTGCCAGTCGTTCTTTCATATCAACATCTTTTGCACAAAGATTATATAAGTCTCCATCGAAACTTCCTGTTGTGATTGATATTGAGACAGCCAGTAACAACTATGTTATGGTTGATTCTGTTTATCGTAACTGCACTCTACTTGTCAATAACATCGTATTCAACCTCGACCTTATCCCGATTCCGTTGAAAGAGTTCGACATCATCATCGGCATGGACTCGCTAATGAATAACGAGGCTAGGATCGTCTGCAATCGGCGAATCATCAGAATTAGGTCTTCAAACGGCCGAGTATCGGAAATCAAAGACGAGAAGCGAAAAGGTGCTCACTGCTTCATTTCTGTTGAAAAAGCGCATAAGTACCTATCTAAGGGTTGTGAATCTTACGTATGCTATGTCTCATCTGAATCTAACTCTGAAGCCTAAAAGAAATCCTTATCTGATATCCCTATCGTCTGTGAGTTCCCAGACGTATTTCTTGATGATATTTCTGGAGTGCCAACGGAACGTCAAGTTGAGTTCGGTATTGACTTGGTTCCTGGTGCGGCTCCTATTGCCAAAGCTCCCTACAGACTTGCACCTGCAGAAATGCAGGAAATGTCAAAACAGTTGCAAGAGCTGTTAGAAAAGGGATTTATCCGACCTAGTTCATCTCCGTGGGGTGCACCTGTCTTATTTGTCAAAAAGAAAGACGGAACTTTCCGTATGTGCATCGACTACCGCGAGTTGAACAAAGTTACAATAAAGAATAAATATCCTCTGCCCAGGATCGATGATCTGTTTGATCAGCTACAAGGAGCCAGCTACTTCTCAAAAATCGATCTTCGTTCTGGGTATCATCAATTAAAAGTCAGAGATGAGGATATCCCGAAGACAGCCTTCCGAACAAGATACAGTCATTACGAATTTCTCGTGATGCCGTTCGGTTTAACGAATGCACCAACGGCGTTCATGGATCTCATGAATCGCGTGTGCAGACCGATGCTGGATAAGTCAGTTATCGTATTCATAGACGATATTCTGATTTACTCCAAAACGGAGGCTGATCATGCTATTCATTTGCGGCAATTGCTAGAGTTACTGAGAAAAGAAAGAGTCTATGCAAAATTTTCTAAATGCGAATTCTGGCTCAGACAGGTATAACGTTACATTGTCTTGAGCTATTCAGAAACAGAAGCTTATTCAAGCGACGATCCTAGCCTTACCAGAAGGCAATGATGATTTTGTCTATTATAGCGACGCATCCGGTACTGGCTTAGGATGTGTTCTAATGCAAAGGGGAAAAGTCATTGCCTATGCTTCAAGGCAGTTGAAAGACTACGAGAAAAGTGCACCAACTCATGATCTTGAGTTGGCTGCCGTTACCTTTGCTCTGAAGATCTGGCGTCAGTATCTATATGGGACTCGGTGTCAGCTTTACACCGATCATAAGAGTCTCAAGCATCTCTTTACTCAAAAGGATCTAAACATGAAACAGCGACGGTCCTTGGAGCTTATCAAGGACTATGATTGCGAGATCCTATATCATCCCGACAAAGCTAATGTTGTCGCGGATGCTTTGAGTAGAAAAGTTTATCCAGAAAAGTGCTGCTATGCCCTAACTCCGGTTATATTCTCTTCTGATCTTATTGAAGACATCAGAGTTGCTCAAGCTGAAGCACTGATAGAAGAGAATCTCTGTTCTGAAAATCTCAAAGGGCAGTTACAATTCTTATCTCTGAACCATTTGGGACTTCACTGTCTCAAGGGAAACCGAATCTGGATTCCTAAATATGGTTCTATTCGCAACACTCTTCTATCTGAAGCTCACAAGTCCAAATTATCTGTTCACCCTGGCAGCTCAAAGATGTACTTTGATCTGAAAGCTGATTACTGGTGGCCAGGAATGAAGAAAGACATCGGTCTATATGTTGAAAGCTGCAGAGTATGTCAGATGGTTAAGGCAGAACACCAGAAACCCTTCGGGGATATGCAACCACTGCCAGTTCCTGAGTGGAAGTGGGAGCATATAACAATGGATTTCAACACGAAGCTGCCGAAAACCAAGAGACAGCACGACTCTATCTGGGTAGTCGTGGACAGATTAACGAAGTCAGCTCATTTCATACCGATGAAAGAGACGTACTCTCTTGATAGATTGGCACAGATGTACATCACTGAAATCATTTCTCGACACGGTGTGCCAAAGTCTATCGTATATGATCGTGATAGTCGTTTCACATCTAGATTCTGGCAAGCTCTACAAGACGGGATGGGTACTCGAATTTCTATGAGTACTGCTTATCATCCTAATGCAGATGGCCAGAGTGAGCGTACTATCCTAACTCTAGAAGATATGCTTCGTGCCTGCATTCTTAATCTAGGTGGTAACTGGGATGACCACTTGCCTTTGGTCGAATTCTCGTATAATAACAGTTATCATTCAACGATCAAGATGGCTCCTTTTGAAGCTTTGTACGGAAGAAAGTGCAGAACTCCTACCTGTTGGCGCGAAACAGGCGAATCGCCAATAGCGGGTCCTGCCCTTCTACAGTTGACTCACGAGAAGATTCAACTCGGTAGAAGAAACATACTTGAAGCTCAAAGCAGGCAGAAGTCATATTATGATAATCGACACAGATCAATAAGCTTTGCGATTAACGATTGGGTGATGTTGAAAGTATCCCCGATGAAGAATGTGGTGAGATTCATAAAGAGAAACAAGCTAGCTCCGAGATTCATCGGTCCATTCAAGATTGTGGAAAAGATAGGAAATCAATCTTATCGTCTTGAACTGCCGGCGGACTTATCTGGAATACATCCTATATTCCATGTTAGTCACTTGAGAAAGAGCTTAGCAGACGAAAGAGAAGTTCAAATACCACACGTTAACTTGCAGATTGATGAGAAGCTTCGCGTGGTTGAAGAGCCAGAACGTATTCTGGACTCGAAGACCAAAAAGCTTTGGAATAAAGAGATACAGATGGTGCTCGTCCAATGGAAACACCATAAAGGTTCGCATCAGTCTTGGGAATCCAGAGATGTCATGAAAGCAACATATCCCAGTCTGTTCGAACATAGCTAACTTCGGGGACGAAGTTTGTGCGTGGTGGAGCCCATTCTGTAACAACCTAACTTTTGACCCAGTTATAATTTCAGTACTTTGAACCGATAATGTAATATTATTACATTATTTGAATTATAATTTTATTAAGTTATGAAATATTTAATTAAATTATATAAATATATATATTATGAATTAATAAATTATTAAAGACAATTAAATAATAGAGATATAATATACAAAAATGAAAGTGGGTTAACTAGCAAATATAACTAGATGAAGTATATAAACGTGATTTACTATTCAAAAATCAGATTCTCTCTCTCTACTCTCTCTCTACCTTCTCTCTAAATTATCTCCCAAACCGACCGTCCGATTATCAAGTTTTACATATCATCGGAAAGATCTCGGAGAATACTACGCGAATCTGCTGTCACATATTCGATTTCGTACGAAATTTGAGGTAAAAATCGATTTCTTAAGTTTTTATATATTTCGGTTTTGAAAAATAAATTCGAATTTATTATTTTTATGAAATTTAAAGCTATTTTTATGGAGTTTAACTAGAATTTGTATAATATAATCGAACTTAGGTTTATTACGTAACATATTCGTGATTTTAGGCCTAGAAATGTATGATTTAAAGCTATAAATATGAACAAATTCGAAATGCCAAGAACAAACTCGAATTTGTGGAACAAACTCGAGTTTGTAGTTAAATTCGAGTATATGTTCGAATTTATCAATTAAATTCGAGGGTAGGTTGATCTTAGTTATTAAAAAAGGTTTGCATTTAATGTCCAGCATGCATTCGAATTTGGTTATGAGGGAATCGAATTTAGTGATAAAGTCAAACTATCATTTCATCACCTATTTTGAGTTGATGTTTTCAAACTTATCATCATGATTCAAATTAAAGGATGGTTCGAATTTGACCCTTAAATTAGAAGGGTATTCGAATTTAAGTATAAAGTCGAAGCATGGATCTCTAATTTATTTCTATGATTCGAATTTAGTATTTATGTTTCGAATTTGTTATTAAACTCGAAACCCATTACTTAAATTCGAATATATTAATTAAAATACATGGGCAACTCATAAATTGACAAGATAATTAGCAAAATGATTATATATATATATATATATATATATATATATATATATATATATATATATATATATATATATATATATATATATATATATGTACCGACCTTTTGATAATATTAATAAAACAAAGAATGATTTATGAACGAACAAGTTATCAGAATCAGATAAAATAAAGAATTCAAAGATAAAAGATGATGATATTTACATAAGATTGATATTATGATTCTTGACAGGTTCAGTGAAATTCTGAACATAGATACAAAGATTTAAAGATTTAAAGCGGGTCAAAGATTTGATTTGACAGAGAACAGATTGAGATAATATCCTGAGATAACTCAGGTGGTAGATTTTATATCTGTTTGATAAAGACCCAACACTGTGAGTTATAGATATTCAGATTTAACATGCTTGAATTTCCGGTTGAGACATATTGTTGATGCTAGATCGATTTGACATTTATATTATCAGCTGGATTGTGACGTGCACACCATGGTTGGGTGTTGCCCAGTGGATCATGATAGCTATTTGATCATCATTTCTTATGTTATTGCATTTATAATTCATTTCTGATACTGCTTTGAGACTACTGCTATCATGACCTTGACTACTTATGCTTCATCATTGAATAGACTTGTTATATTGATTCAACTTGATTAGCCTTGATTGGTCTATTGTTCTAGACCTGGCTATTTCACCAGTTCAAATGAACTTGGTAATGACCTCCGATGTTCCGCTATGTTGATTTTATAGGTAGCTAGCCCAGTATGTGGCTGATCCCCACGATTTAAGCGTGAGCGTGGCTTGAACATCATCCGACTCTATGACTTCTATGTCTCAATCATGAGGGCTGTAGCGGCAGCCAAGACATATCATGCTAGATTGATGATCCGCTTGACATGCATGTTTTATTTGAAAATCTGTTTACTCACTAAGCATTGCTTACGGTTGCTACATTAACATTTTTACAGGAAAAGACAAAGGAAAGTCACCTGCCGGACCTAGTTCTTAGGTCTTACACGCTCAAGACAGAAGTTTCATAGACCTTTACTCAGCGATCCCATTTTGGTACTAATCGGATGATGATATTATGGTGATCTGGGTAGATTTATTTTGATAATATGATGGCATGAATTAGATTAGACTTGTGCCATTTATAACTTTAATTTAAAAATAGTAATCTGTATTAAACTTAAATCCTAATATGTTTGTACTGTAATTTAATATTCCGCACTAAATTACTCTATCTTAGTTTGATTGATATCGTATTGCATGATGTGGGACCTAGACTCGTGAGAACTGCCCCGTAAGGGGTGGTCTTCACAGTTATACCTAGATCTACGGGTAGTATCGAACCCACACGGACAGAAACTCGACAAATAGTGTGTATCTTGAAAACGGCAAACTCGAGAATAGATTCGAAATCGCCTAAACAAACTCGAGAGAGTAGATTCGAAAACAGGTGAATTAATGATCATCACTGTTGACCTATTTATACCACCAACATTCGAGTTTAATGCCAGTTTCGAATGTACTGACAGATTCGAGCCCTGCTATTTTCGAGTTTAGCTTAAACTCGAATTCACCCTGAAACTTTGAAAATTTCGAAAATTTTTGAAATAAATTCAACTTTTTCAACCTTTTCAACCTTATTGTGTAACGGAATAAACTATGCCAAATCTTTTACCTTAAGCACAAGATTTTAACGCAATGTTTATTTTATTCAACTATGAATGCACCCTCAGTAATTTTTGACCCTTTTCCTAAGTAAAATTAATATAAAATAAAATAAAATAAAATAAAATAAAAATAAAAATAAAATAAAAATAAAAATAAAAATAAAATAAAAATAAGTAAGAACAAAATTTTAAAATTTTGACAAAAAAATTTAACTTAGACTTAAACTACATTTATTAAAATTTACAACCTATGCTAAACACTTAACAAATTATTTTTGATGAGCATAGTCAAAGAAAGGTTCAATCAGATAGCGGTGTCAGATACTCACTTTCAGTACTTAAGCTTTCACACTTAGGAATTTTATGATTCCTTTGATTGTTTGGCGTGACATACCCATTTAGCTGATTGTTGGTATTTACCCCTTTAAACATGCTACATTTCGGAATATCCCTTGGCATTTTTATTTATCATGAAATTATCTTACGTGACTCATACATAGACATGCTTTTATGATCAAGGCATACAGACAATGATTCTAACTTGTTGGTATTTGCAAACTTTCTTTAAAAAACAAACATCGGACACAGGTCTGTATTTACGTACAACAAAGTGTCTTAGTTTGATTTAAGGTTTATTTATAAAGCTAGCAAGACAGCGGTGACAGGTCTGTACCGACGTACAACAAAGCGACTTATCTTGCTAACCTGAATCAAAACAGAGGCAACAGGTCTGTACTTACGTACAACAGAGTTACGTGTTTTTGACTCTCAATTCTGTATGATTTTTCTATGCTTTCCATTTTAAGATGTATTTGATGTTGCTATACATCCCCAGAAAGTTTGCATACCTCATTTATACTCAAAGTTTGTATGTCTCGTACATAATAATTAAGACCGATTGGTCATACATCTAAGTTAGTGACACGTTTGACTTTTCCTTGAATATTTTATTAGCCTTGAGACTCCCTATATGTATTATGCCTACCAACACATCAAACTAAAATAAAGTATAACACTTAGAATTTTAGGTGCATTATGTGTGAAAGCCTAAACACTTAGAGTTTGTAATGACTGTGCTAATTTTCGTCACTTTGAACCTATGCATCTAAGACTTAACTCTTTTTCTGATATTCTCTTTTTTTGAATTTTTTATGGTTTTCTCTCATTTTTTTTGTTTTTCATAAGAAATAGCAATAACAGAATATAACCTACTCACTTACTAAAAATAGAAGCTATCCTAATTTAGCAGACTTACTATAAAAAGAAAGAAAGACTACAGCTATAAACGGAAATAAAAAATCTACTATGGTCAATTTACTCTGGGTTGCGCATTCCATTTAGTTGAATCAAATATTCAAAACGTGACTTATCAAAAGCTTTGGTAAATAAATAAGCATTATTATCGTCCGTTGCCACTTTTACCAACTTGATTAAGTTCTTTTCAGCACAATCACGTATAAAATGATGCCTTATGTCTATGTGCTTTGTTTTATTGTGTTTAACTGGATTATTTGTTATAGCAATTGTAGATTGATTGTCTATCCTAATAGGAGTTTGAGTATAAGCCAAACCGTAATCCCGTAATTGTTGTTGTATCCACAGAACCTGTGAGCAGCAACTACCAGCAGCAACATACTCGGCCTCGCACGTTGACACGGCTACCGATGTCTGTTTCTTGCATTGCCAGGAAACCAGTCTCCCTCCTAGGAATTGACAACCTCCAGTTGTTGATTTGCGCGTCAAGCTGCATCCTCCGTAGTCAGAATCCGTGAATGCCTCCAACTCTAGATCTCCCTCCGCGTGATACCAAAGTCCCAGCTTCGATTTCGACTTGAGGTATCGTAGAATCCGCTTCATAGCTTTCATATGCATCTCTTTCGGATTAGCTTGAAACCTAGCACAAATACACACAGCAAACATGATGTCAGGTCTTGAAGCAGTTAAATACATAAGTGATCCAATCATGGCCCGATATAACGTCGGATCCACATCGGTATCACTTTCAGTACCCGGCCCGAGATTGTGATTCACTTGAATCGGCGTGCTGAAATGGGCTGTCAGTTTCGTCCCTTTCGTCCCGAAGCATTCTAGTATGTCATAGACATACTTCGTCTGATGGATAAACATTCCTTCCTTCTTCTGGTCAACTTGCAACCCCAAAAAGAAATTCAACTCACCCATTGCACTCATCTCGAATTTCGACTTCATCACCTTCTTAAAATCTTTTCACATTTGCTCGTCTGATGATCCAAAGATGATATCATCGACGTACACTTGTACCAAGATGAAGTGTTCTCCCTTTCTCTTAACGAACAGTGTACTATCTATCCTACCCCTTTCAAACCCGTTCTCTAACAGATGGTTGGATAAAGTCTCGTACCACGCCCTTGGTGCTTGATGCAATCCATACAGAGCCTTATCTAATCGATATACTCTGTCTGGATATTTTGGATCTGTAAATCCGGGCGGCTATTCTACATACACCAGTTCCTTCACTTTCCCATAGAGGAAAGCACTCTTAACATCTAGTTGATATACCCAAAAGCCCTTGAAGGAAGCAAAAGCCAGAAACAACCTAATGGCTTCCAGCCTTGCTACTGGCGCAAACACCTCATTGTAATCGATTCCCTTCTCTTGGTTGAAACCCTTTACAACTAACCTAGCTTTGTTGCGAGAGACTATACCCCGATCGTCTCTTTTGCACTTAAAAACCCATTTGGTTCCAATGGCAATTTCCCCTCGAGGTAATGGAACTAACTTCCACACTTCTAGTTTCCTAAACTGAGAGAGTTCTTCCTGCATCTCTTCAACCCAGTAGTTATCCTTTAGTGCCATTTGCACATTTTTCGGCTCTACTTGCGAGATGAAAGAAGAATAGAGGCAGGTATGAAAGGCCTCGGAGTCATTTATCATCGATAACAACACAGTGTTGTTATTTGAACTACTCCTAGTCCTCACACCCTCATTAGGATTTCCTATGATGCTTTCCATAGGATGGTTCTTGTTGATCCTAGATGTCTCTAACTCGTCAACTCTTAGATTATCTCCTAAGTTAGATCCTATTTCACCTAATGGGGGAACATCCTCAGATTCCACATTTTCCTCCTCGTGGACAGTTTCCTCAGAGTTGGAATTTGTTGTCTGAGTCTGGTTCTCAGTTGAAGGTGCTTCTGGATCAGTGACTTCTGGAGATCCATCTTCAGTCAAAGTAGGCTCAGATGTGGATTGAAATGTAGTCCTTGGAAAGGTATGACCTTCGTCATTCAGATTCAACGTCGCCATGTCCTTTTCGATCGTACCTGCATTTTCATCCAAAGCAATGTTAAATGACTCAAACAATTTATCATAGTCAAATATCCATTCCGGACCTGTTTGGAGTTCATGTGTATAACTTGTCACTTCAATGTTATACACAATCTCTAGTGTACCATTCGTTTTGTTAAAAACCCGTTTGTTTGGTGAGTTCGACACATAACCTAGGAAGTATCCTTCGTCAGCCTTTTCACCAAACTTAGGTTGATGTTTTGTTCGCAATAAAGTACATGATACCCCAAACGGTTCGAAGCCAGTTAAATTAGGTGGCCGCATATTCAAAATTTCATAACAGGTTTTGTTCAAAGATTTGACAGTTAGGACCCGGTTTAAAATATGACATGCGGTATTCACTGCCTCCCCCCAAAACATGGTAGGAAGCTTTGAATCCGAAAGCATAGTCCTAGCTGCCTCAATCAAAGTCCTGTTCTTTCGTTCGGCCACCCCATTTTGTTGAGGCTCATACGGTGCACTAATTTGATGCACTATGCCCTTTGATAGGCAATATACACCAATTACAGTGTTTTTGAATTCAGTTCCATTATCACTACGAAGCCTTTTAACCCGTGTTCCAAAGGAATTCTCCACTTGGTCTAAGAACCCGATGAGCTTGGAAGCCGTCTCGTCCTTTGTACCTAGAAAGAAAACCCAAGAAAATCGTGAGTAATCGTCATTGATAACTAAACAATACCAACTACCACCTATACTCCTTTTGTTGATTGGTCCGAAGAGGTCCATATGCAGCAAATCGAATGTGGTAGTGAAGGAGTTTTGAGTCTTGGACTTGTGTGCCTTCTTATGTTGTTTGCCCTTCTTGCATGGTAGACACTTGTCCTCGAACTGAAAACTCTTCATAGGCACACCTTGCACCAACCCATTTTTCGTTATATAGTTCATTTTTCTTAGGTGCAAGTGTGCCATGCGCCTGTGCCACAAAACTGATTCAGTCTCCGAAGCTTTGGATAACAAACAGATTGGCCCCATCGAAGTTTCCGGCTTGTTCATATCGAGCATGTACAAGTCATTCTTCCTTGGTGCACGCATCAATATCACTCTTCAGGAATCTTGAAGCCCGGTTTTAGCACCAACGCTTCAGTGTCAGTGAACAGCACTGAATTCTTCTTGTCACAGATTTGAGATACACTAATGAGATTGTGAACTAGTTTATCAACGTGATAAACTTGATCCAACTTGATCGTCCCATTAGTGACCAATCCAGTACCCGTGATGTTTCCTCCCTTGTTTCCCGCGAATAATACAAATCCCCGATTCCCACCCTTGAAGTCTGTAAGGAGACTTCTTTCCCCTGTCATGTTCCTGGAGCATCCACTGTCGACGAACCATTTGTTGTTTGGACCTGTGGTTATCTCCTGCACATGAAAGAAAATAGGTTAGTTATCACGGGGAACCCAAGCCATAACTGACTTGGTTATACTATTCTCGTCCACATGCTGAAACTCTTTCAAATACCCATCTCGCCTTTCAGGTGACTTGGGTCGTTATACAGGAGTTTGTTGTGGTGCCGAGTGATGTAAATTCACTCTTTGCCTTTGAGTAGGCATTTGTTGTGGAGCTTTTGAATAATTTCGATTATATTGCATTTCAGATTGAGATCCCTGAGCTCTAACCGGTGTGTGATGTCTAACAGGAGTGTGTGACCTAACCGGAGTGTATGCTCTGCTAGGTGTTGTGCTCCTATATTGTTGTTGAGGTCCGGACCTAGATTGATTAACGACTCGATTCAGTGAATTAGTCCTAACGACTTCTTTTGGTCCACCTTTTACCGGTATTTGTTTCACAACTTGTTTTGGTGCAGCCTGCACAGTTTTCTCGGTACTCTGAGAACTACTAGTGCTCGCCACACTTGTTGAAGGCTTTATTTGTGTTGGCTTCCCTGTCTTAGGTGTAACGTCAATTTTCCTAAGCGGACAATTAGAAGCAACATGCCCCTTTTCATGGCAGCTAAAGCAAGACATCTTGTCAATGGACTTCTTGTGTGTGCCCTTAGACTTAGGTGTCTCACTAGTGTCTGGTTCTTTTTGAGCATCTATTGTGACTGGTTCATCATCCTGATCATTAAAATCAATTTTATGTTTTCCTGCAGGTGTTTCACTGGAGGAAGACACAAATTTGACTTTCTTAACCTTGATGTTTGTATCAGTCACCTTAGGTGTATTTTCCTTTACAGGCTCAGACACAGGTGCAGGTATGTCCTCTAAGTCTAATGATTTCTCAGTTTTCTCCTGAGGTTGAGGCACGTAGTTGGCATTAAATGGTAGAGGAATCTCATGAAATCCTAGACCTACAGGCTTTTTAGATTGGCGTTGAGCATCTAAAACTTTCCCTAGGTTCAGACTTGAGTTCCTAAACTTTTCTAGCTTACTATTAGCCTCTGCTACCTTCACCTTGGTTTCAGCTAGCTCTACTTCTTTGATCTTAAGATCTTTGGTCAAGGCCTCTACATGCTCATACATCAGTTCTAATCTAACACACTGCTCACTCAACTTGTCTTTTAGAACTATGACATCTTGTGCATCTGCCTTAAGCTTATCCCTAAGATCTTGCTTAATGTCAATCAGGCTAGCGTTATCTGACTTTAATGACTCATTTGAGCAGATATGTTTTTATGTGATTCTAATACTAGATTCAACCTGTCGTTAGAAGTAACACATAAAACACATAATTCTTGGAAAAGAGAGTAATTCAGACTTACCTTTGTGTGATCTGATTCGACGTTGGCCATTTGAGCGGCAAACTCCAGAAGCGTCTGATCATTCGACTTCTCCACCCACATCGGACTGCTTTCGTGTTGACTGCTGTCCCTTGTGTTCTGCTCTTCCCCTTCACATCCACTCTCAGTGACTTCAGCCATAAAGGCTCTAGCGTTAGATTCCGGATACCATCCAGCTGTCTGTCTGATGTGTCGTTTGATAACAGACCAGCTATATTGGCTTGACTGGATGATGAACTCGGAAGATATCTCTGTTGAGATTGGTTCTGATACTGTCCTGGATTCTGATTCTGCCCTTTGTAATTATCTACCTTCGGTCTCTGACACTCTCTGGCGAAGTGTCCCAAGCCTTGACAGTTATAGCATTTGACCTTGGACTTATCAAAGCCAATCCCCTTATTATTCATGTTCAGATTTCTTCCCGTGCGCTTGATGAATCGCTTAACCCGTTGCGTTACCATGGCAAGTTGCCATTTGAGATCCATCTCCTCAGGGTCGTCAGGGTCTACCTGATCGTAATCTTCATCCCAGAGTGCATGATCGTTTATTTTCCCTTGAACGCAGTTCCCATATGCGGCCACAAATGACGCAAGCAAATTCAAATGTTCTTCGGCCGATTTAGCGCTCATGGGTATCTTTGAGTAGCCCTGAGATGTTGATGCAGGTGTTGCCTGATGTTGCTGTTCTTCCGGTCTCCCAAACCCTAAGAACGCTCTGTTCTGTGCGTCGTCAGTCTCTGCTGGTGACGACGTTTCTCCGGTGAAGAACGCTGTAGCAGTCTTCATATCAGCTGCCGCTGAAGGTTTTGATTTTCCAAAATACATGGCTGGATTTTGGACTTGTTCATAATCTGTTTCGGCCTTCAGTAGCTCGAAATGATAAGCCCTCAGCGTTCCCACTACATCCTCCAACGATTGAGTATAATACTTATCCTCATCAAGCTTAATCATAGCCACGTACATCGCCCATTTGGCTGGTAAGGCATCAAGAAGCTTATTGTTCTTTTCTGTGTCGCTATACTCAATGCAATGACTCTCAAGCTCTGTCAGCAGATGATAAAAGCGGGTGATGGTGTCGTCCAACTTTTCATCCTTCAAAGCCTTAAAAATCGCAAACTGCTGTTTCAACAACTCCATACGCTTCCTCCTAACCCTCGGATTACCCTCACACCTCTTTTCCAGCGTCTCCCAAAGCTCCTTAGATGTCTTTTGATTGCGGAATGTGTGTAGTATGTCCTGAGGTAAGGCCATTCGTATTATAGCGAATGCGCGGTTCTCAGCTTCAAAAAGCTTTTTTTCATCGTCCTTCATCTTCGAATACGTGACAACCTTCTGTCTTCCCTCAATTTCAGCAGTTGGTGGAATGTGTCCCTCGTTGATACATATCCACATTCGCATGTCGTTGAAACGCACAAATTCGGCAAGCCGATCTTTCCACCAATAATAGTCAAGTTTCATGAGCTTAGGCGGAGTATTGGCTTTTCCGACCTCATGATCCATCTCAAGAAATCGTTGAAGATTCGTCATTGTTTCAAAAGTAATTGAATTGTAACTTAATAAATTTAATTCGAAATTAATTTAAGTTAATTCTTTCGAATTTAGGTAAATTCGAATATAATTAAGTTTAAACCTATTTGGGATTAAATTCGATTATGTTCTAAAATTCAATTAAAGTCGAAATGGGTGACAAATTCGAAGGTCTCAAACTCGAAGGTCCAAGCAAACTCGAAACAGTTAAAGTCGAACCCCAGCAAACTCGAAGCTCCTATTCGACTCTAGTCCAAACTCGAATCAAACTCGAACACTCTAAACTCGAAACACTCGAAAGCAAACTCGAAAGGAGCGGATATTTGGTTAGACTCGAAACTAAGCAAAACCCTAATTACTCCTAACAGATTCGAGCGCCGCAAACTCGAAAAACGGCTAATACCTCGATTTTTTAACGTTTTGCAGATTAAATCAATATATTTACAACGAAAAATATTGATTTCGATCAAAAACGTGAAAAACACGAAGTATTTCCCGGATCCCAATTTGATATGCTCGAAAAACACAAAAACTTGAGAGAATAACCATCCAAAAGCATCAAGAAACCTAGGATGTATCTATATAAACACGAAGAACACTAAGAACACCCCGTTGGCTCTGATACCACTTGTAAGGTCTACTCACTACAGATCTATCTAGATGCGAGAACGTCAACGAGTTCGGAATCCTCGTTAACGGGTTGACGGAAACAACTCTCACACGGAACACGGAGACTATCAACAAGCTGTACGGACGAACACGAACGCACCTACAAGATGATTCTTTCCGAAGGAACACTCACAAAGCTGATAAACTCGAGATCGCCTTTTGCTAATCACTCACACGAAATCTGCAAAAGTCTGCTAATGATTCGAGTTAATCCCTAATTATAAAGGCTCATTCGAGTTTGTCATGGGCCAAACTCGAATCAGGCCCAAGGCTCATTCGAGTTTGTCCCCCTTGACACTCTCGAATCTGCCTAATGGAACACATTCGAATTTGCTATAGATTCGAATCCTGTTTACTTGTGAATTCGAATTTAATCTAAATTCGACTTTCACATATTAAACCTATATTTGAAACTTATGTCTTTAACTTATGTTTGATTTTATCTTTGATCTTTATGTTTGAACTTCTTGTAATACATTACATCAAGTTCAAACATACATTCAATAACTACCAAACATATATAAACATATATATCAAACACTAGTTAATACCCAATACTTTGAATATTACTTGAACCAAAATGTTAGATCACTTAGACTACTATCGTCACACAGGGTGTACAAACAATTTTGTTAAAAACCCTTTTGTTTGGTGACTTAGGAACATAACCTAGGAAGTACCCTTCGTCAGCCTTTTCACCAAACTTAGGTTGATGTTTTGTTTTCAATTAAGTACATGGTACCTCAAATGGTTCAAAGCCAGTTAAATTTGGTGGTCTTTTATTCAGAACTTCATAACAGGTTTTGTTCAGTGATTTGACAGTAAGGACACGGTTTAAAACATGACAAGGGGTATTCACTGCCTCCCCCCAAAACATGGTAGGAAGCTTGGAATCCGAGAGCATGGTCCTTGCTGCCTCAATCAAAGTCCTGTTCTTACGTTCTGCAACCCCATTTTGTTGTTGCTCATAAGGTGCACTAAATTGATGCACTATGCCTTTGGTTAGGCAATATACACCAATTACTGTGTTTTTACATTCTGTTCCGTTATCACTCCTGATACGTTTTACCCTTGTCCCGTATGAGTTCTCGACTTGGTCTAAGAACCCAATCAGCTTTCCAATTATTTCGTCCTTTGTACCTAAAAAGAAAACCCAAGAGAAACTTGAGTAATCATCAGTAATAACTAATCAATACCAACTACCACATATGCTCCTTTTGTTTATTGGACCGAAGACATCCATATGCAGCAAATCGAAGGTGGAAGCTATCGAGTTCTGAGTCTTTGACTTGTGTGACTTCTTGTGTTGTTTTCCTTTCTTGCACGGGACACACTTGTCACCGAAATGAAAACTCTTCGGAGGAACACCTTACACCAGACCATGTTTAGTAATGTAATTCATTTTCCTTAGGTACAAGTGTATCATGCGACTGTGCCATAGAATAGATTTGGATTCTGAAGCTTTGGATAGTAGACAAATTGTTCCCATCAAAGAGTCTGATACATTCATATTCATCATGTACAAATCATTCTTCCTTGGAGCTCTCATCATGATCCATTCTTCAGGTATTTTGAATCCCGGCTTCAGCACTAACGCTTCAGTTTCAATCTAAATAACTGAATGCTTCTTATCATAGATCTGAGATACACTAATGAGATTGTGATCAAGTTTATCAACATGGTAAACTTGATCAAGTGTGATTGTCCCATTAGTGACCACTCCAGTTCCAGTGATATGACCTCCCTTGTTCCCAGCGAATGATACGAATCCCTTGTTCCCTCCCTTGAAGTCTGTGAGTAGACTTCTTTCCCCAGTATGAGAGCAACCACTATCGACGAACCATATGTTGTTTAGACCTATAGTTAGCTCCTGCACATGAAAGAAAACAAGTTAGTTATCACGGGGAACCCAAAATACCATTCTCATCCATATACGTGAACTCCTTCAAATACCCATCTCTCCTTTCAGGTTACTTGGGTTTTTGATTGAGAACCTGTTGTGGTGCTCAGTGATTAAGATTCACTTTTGGCCTTTGGGCTGTCATTTGTAGTTGAGCCCTAGAATAGTTTCTATTATAATTCATTTCATTTTGATATCCCTGGGCTCTACCTGGTGTCTGCTGTCTTTGAGGAGTATGAGACCTAACTGGAGTGTAAGTCCTTCTAGGTGTTGTACTCCTATAGCCTTGTTGTGGTCCTGACCTAGACTGACTAGGGACTCTATTAGGAGAATTAGTCCTAATCACTTCTTGCTGTCGAACCGACACCGGTATTTGTTTAACACCTATCCTAGGTGTTGCAATCAAATTCATCTCCATATGTTGAGAGTTACTTGTGCTAGCAATGCTAGGTACTGGTTTTAGGATTGGTTGTTCTGGCCTTCCTACAGTAGGTCTAGACTCTGGTTTAGAGGGAGTAGACTCCACTTTCTTATAAGGACAGCTAGACGCAACATGTCCTTTCTCATGACATCTAAAGCATGACATCTTATCAATTGACTTCTTATAAGTGCCCTTTGATTTAGGTGTCTCACTAGTGTCATTTTCTTTCGTTTCAACTATAGTGATTACTTCCTCTTGCTGATTATTAATTTCAGGTTTAGCTTCTCCTAGTATAGTGTCACTAGTAGACTGCACAAACTTGACTTTCTCAATCTTAGAGGTGGTATCAGATACCTTAGTTGACTTATCCTTATTAGATTCAGTTCCAGTTGCTACCTCTGATTCATCTGATTCAGTGGTTTTATACTGAGTTTGAGGCACGTAGTTATTGTTGAATGGTGGAGGACTCTCTTGATAACCTAGGCCTACTAGTTTCTTAGACTGCCGTTAAGCTTCTAATATCTTACCTAGGTTTAGAGATGAGTTCCTAAACTTTTCAAGCTTAATGTTTGCCTCAGCAACCTTAACTCTTGATTCTGCTAGTTCTACATCCTTAAGGGTAAGTTCTTTGGTTAAAGCTTCAACATGCTCGTACATAAGTTCTATCCTGACACACTGTTCACTTAATTTGTCTTTTAGAACTATGACATCCTGAGCATCTGCTTTCAGCTTATTCTTTAGATCTTCCTTAATATCTAAAAGACAAGCATTATTAGATTTTAATTATTGGGCCTGAGCAGTTAAGTTGTTATGTGTTTCTAGTACTAAGTTTAACATATCAATTAAAGTAGCACTTAAAACACATAACTCATGGAATGTAGACAAGTTTAGGGTTACCTTTTTGTGGTCTGATTCCATGTTAGCCATTTTAGCAGCAAACTCCAGAATGGACTGCTCCTCTGACTTCTCCACCAACAAAGGACTTGTATCTGTCTGCTTGGTTCCTCTGCAACTTCTTCAGCTCTGTCATCCCTAGTCTCAGTTACTTCAGCCATAAAAGCTCTAGCATGCGTCTCCAGATGAGTATACCAATCATAAGTTCCATCAAGCTGTTTGTTAGATGACACATTAGTTAACAGACCAGCGATGGCTACTTGATTCCCAGAACCATCAGATTGATATCTCCGTTGGTTTTGATTCTGATAGTTCTCTGCTTTTGGTCTTTGACACTCTCTTGAAAAGTGTCCCAATCCTTGCCAATTGTAACACATAACCTTTAAAAACCAACCTTGCTGTTGCCTACGTTCAGATTTCTTCCTGTTCTCTTCATGAACCGCTTGACCCTTTGAGTCACCATGGTCAGTTGCCATTGTAGGTCCATTTCTTCCAAGTCATTAGGATCTACCTGATCGTAGTCTTCTTCCCATAACGCATGATCGTTTATCTTCCCTTGAACACAATTGTCGTACGCTGCGACAAATGAAGCTAGAAGATTTAGATGATCTTCAGCTGATTTTGCGCTCATCAGCATCTTTGTGTATCCTTGAGATGTAAACGCTGAATGAGTTGGTTTTTCTTCTAGTTTGGAAAACCCTAAGAAAGCCCTGCTGCTAGACTCCTCTGTCTCAACTGGAATGGATTCTTCTCCCATGAAGAATGATGTGATCCCCGACTTCAGTTCACCAGCAATTGACGGTTTTGATTTATCATAATACATTTCTGGATCTTCAACCTGTTCAAACTCCCGTTCTTTCTTCTGTAACTTGAAGTTATATGCCCTCAGGGTTCTAATTACTCCTTCAAGAGTGAGAGTCTCAAACTTCTCTTCACATTGCTTTATTAACGTTGTGTACATCTCCCACTTTGCCGGTAAAGCATCCAGAAGCTTTTCTATCTTCTCAGTCTCTTGATAATCGACATTGTGATTGTCAAGCTCAATTAACAGGTGATAAAATCTAGTGAATGTCTCATCTAACGTCTCATTCATCAACGCCTTGAAGATAGCAAATTGTTGTTTTATCATCTCAGTTCTACCCT
The DNA here is from genome assembly GCA_020465985.1 of Centrapalus pauciflorus. Lineage (NCBI taxonomy): Eukaryota > Viridiplantae > Streptophyta > Magnoliopsida > Asterales > Asteraceae > Centrapalus > Centrapalus pauciflorus. The sequence goes on along the minus strand of JAANYP010000719.1, from coordinate 130,952 downwards.
TGCGAACCCTTGGATTTCCCTCACACCTCTTCTCTAGAGCATCCCAAAGCTCTTTAAAAGTCCTATGATTTCTTAATGTGTGTAGGATTTCTTGAGGTAACGCCATCCTGATAATTGAGAAAGCTAGGTTCTCGGCCTCATAACGTTTCTTGTCATCATCTTTCATGTTCTGATAAGTTAAGACTCTTTGTCGGCCCTCTAGCTCTTGCGTAGGAGGAATATATCCCTCATCGATGCATATCCACATACGCATGTCGTTAAACCGATCAAAATCAGCAAACATATCCTTCCACCAATAATAATCCTCCAGTTTCATCAGCTTTGGCGGAGAATTTGCTTTGCCGACCTCGTGGTCCATTTCTATAAATTTTTGCAAACTCGACATTCTTTATAAACTTTTTATTTTCGAACTTAAACAATTTAATTTAAAACAATCCTTCAAACTTATGCAAGTTCGAATAATTTAAATTTAAATTCGTTTGAAAATTAAATTCGAAGTGACTTAAGTTCAAACTCAACAAGTTCGAATGAGTGTAAGTTCGAGAAAACCCTTGAAATTTTTACAAATTCGAACCTCTAGCAAGTTCGAAGAAACCCTAAATTTCTGACAAGTTCGAACCTGACAAGTTCGTTTCTGAGAACTTCGAATCTGACAAGTTCGAATCTCAGCTAAATTCGAATGAAGCCCTAATTTAACTTCGAGAGGACCGTATTCTGACAAGTTCGAATGACCCCTAATACCCCCTTAAGTTCGAGCGCCGCAATTTCAAGAAACGGCCAAAATTTCGATTTTTTCAAGATTTCAGTTTAAATCGGTGTTTTTATGACTAAAAACACTAATTTCGACTGAAAACTTGAACTAATGTGAATTTTTCTCCGTTACCTTGCTTGTAGAACTCAGAAAAACTAAGAAAACGTGATTTTTCCGGTAAGAACGTCAAGAAACCAAGAATGTTTATATGAACACGAAGAACCAGATTAACACTCGTTATGGCTCTGATACCACTTGTAAGGTCGCCTACCTACGGATCTGATCTTGACGCGACACCTTCCAACGAGTGTGGAATCCTCGTTAGGGGTTTAACGGATCGATCACACACACGAAACCCGGAGACCAACACAATGATAGACATTACGACGAACGACCCGACATGTGTATTTCTCCGAAACGACTCTCTGAAATCTTCTCAAGTTCGTACGTGCACTATACGAACTCTAAACACTAATCTCTACAAAAGTCATTAATGAAAATGGATTAACTCTTAATTATATGTTAGATATATTATTTCGATCATAGGAGTTGTTTTGTAATAATTATTGTCTTTGGATTTTGTCTTGTATTAATTTCCATGTAGTTTGTTTCTTTGTAATAGTCAAGGGGCCAAAGTTGCCATTGTGTAAAACTTAATTAAAGGAGCCCAGGAATAGGCTCCTAGGGTTTCTTTATCAATACACGATTGACATTGAGAAAAACATACCAGCCGCCACTTTTCATATTCTCCCAACATTCTCTTTGTTTTCTTCATCATTTCACAATTATTGAGCATTGATTCTTCTTGTGATTGATAAGAAACATTAAAGGTGCTGAAATATTAACGGGATTACATATTACAATTGGTATCAGAGCTCAGAGAGGTCGATTTCAACTGAAAGATTCGGATTCTGCTGGGTTTTTAGTGTGTTCTTCGTGTTCTTCCTTTCTACCCGGTTAGATCTTCCTTTACCTATGTTTTTTCCGTGTTTCTTGTGTTATAATAGTCATAAAATCACCACAATATCATCCTCTATTGATTTTAAGCTCATTCAGTTCCATATCTCTGTTAAAATCATCAAGAATCAGACATTTTATTAAGTTTGAAAATATGGGTTTTTTGTGGGTTTTTAACTTGTTCTATGCTGTTTTTAAGCGTTTTTTAGGTTATTTTAAATCACCAAAAGTGTTTAAAATAGTTTATAAATCATTTAGAACTGTTTTTTAGGCTTTAAAACTGAAAAAATCGAATTCTGCTCAGTTCTGCCTTAGAAAATTTTAAAAACCTGCTGTATTTCGGATCCCTTACTGTAGCGTTTCGGACCACTTAGGCACCAAATTCGGACCACCCATCACCCTAATTCGGACCTCACTTCGGTCCAATTCGGACCATATTTAGGTGCATTTCGGACCCCCCCCCCATAAGCCTATTTCGGACCCCACTTCGGTCCCATCCGAACTTCGGACCATCCGAAGTTCGGATCAGGCTTTTCCATTTTTACATTTGGGACTTGTATTTAAATTTTTCAAATTTCGGACCATACCCATCTCGGACCATCCGAATTCGGTCCCCAGCTGGACATACCCTGTCCACTGTTCATCCGAATTCGGTCCATCCGAATTCGGTCCCTTAGTTTCATCCGAAACCAAATTCATCCTAATTCGGTCCCCACCCGCATCACTGTTCATCCGAAATAGGAACCCATCCGAATTAGCACCTCATCCGGACCGTAGGCCACCGAAGTACTATTTACCCGAAGTAGGTAGACATCCGAATTGCTTCATCCATCCGAATTCGTCCCATCCGAATTCGGTTCCAGCATCCGAAATCCAACCTATCCGAATTCGGTCCTGCCATCCGAAACACTGTTCATCCGAACACATTTCATCCGAATTCATCTTCCATCCGAATTCAGATCTATCTGTTTTAAGTCCAGCCCATCCGTGTCCAGTTTCCACCTCTAAGATCTTCATTTTTAGTCAGCACCCATCATCATAATGTCTCGCGAAGCTCTCGTACTCGGATCTGAGAACAGACCACCAGTTCTCTATCCCGATGAGTACGAACAATGGAAATCCCGGTTCCTTAAGTTCGTTGGAATGCAACCGCTTGGGAATTTGATGCTTCAGTCCATATCCGAAGGACCTGTAATCTACTATCGGGAGATAGTAGCCCGACCTGAGGCTGACCCCCCTGTCCAAGCTTCTAAGGTTGAAAGAGAACCGGCAAATGACGCCAAATGCTGGGGGCAGATATTCTGGTTGGTGTAGACAGCAAAATGTCTGCAAAAGAAATGTGGGACGAGCTAGAAGTCCAAATGCTGGGGGCAGATCTCGATGATCGTGCCAAAATCGAGGAGGCAAAGGCTAAGTTTACGGAATTCCAAGCCAAAGACGGGGAATCTCTGCAAGCCACTTTCACCAGGTTCTGTGCAGTCCTTAACGAGTTGAACAAACTGCACATCAAGAAGGATAGGGATGGCATCAACATCCAGTTCTTTGCAGCCTTAGCCCCCGAGTGGCAGCTTGCATGTCGGGCCACGAAAGGAGTCCTGCACATTCCTGAGGTATCAATTAATGTCGTCTTTAAGGAGCTTAAAAAGTATCAAGGGGATGTGGATCAACAGAAGCTGATGGCAAATCAATTGGCCTCTCTACTGCTATCAGCCAACACCGGGTTGAAACCAAATGATTCTCTAGCCTTGATCACTAACACGCAGATTCCGACACCATCCTTTGCTCCAGGTTCTTCGTCATCTCAGTACAGGTATGCTTCTCCTCCGCGTGAGGTCTATGATGAGGAGGAAGCTTTGATACAGGAACAGATAGCCTTATGGACCAACCGTCTCCAACAGCGACGGTTTTCCAACAACACTAACAACCAACTCCGTTATGACACCGGTCCTCGGAGGTACTCAGATGACAGACGGGATGAACGAGGTGATGATTATCGCCGGGATGAATACCGAAGGGATGATAGGGATGATCGCAGATATGACGATAGACGCGACTATCGAGATGATCGCTGTTATGAAAGGCGAGATGATAGGCGTGGTGATCGCAGGGACGACAGGCGGGACGATCGAAGGGATGATTGACGGGATGACCGCAGGGATGAGAGGAGAGAGCCCGAACGAAGGGACAGGAGGCGTGATGACAGCCGAGAGCATCGTCGGGCCGACAAGAGGCCAGCGGAAAGAAGAGAGGAAAGGCCGAGAGCAGATGACCGAAGGCCGCGGATGAACGTCTCTGCTACAAGTGTGGCAAACCGGGCCACTTTGCCAGGGAATGCAAGAACAATTCCGACAGAGACGTCGCATACTACGAGAGAAAGCTCGAGGCAGCCAAGAAAAGAACGGATGCATTAGCCTTCGTCGGCCAGGAGGACTACTGGGATGCTGAAGATTCTAAAGACGAGGATGACAAGGGCAAGAACTGTTACATGGTTGATCGTATGGGCTTGGAGAACTGTGCTGTTTTCACTGCTGACAATTCAGATCATGCTGCTGAGGGGAGACACTGAAAAATCCACCAGCATGTCTGATGGCTACAACCAACAATCCCGAATGCTCCACATCCGGTTTTGAGTCCAATGAGGTATATTCCTGTTACATTCCTGCACATGTAAATATATTATTTGTAGATAATGAATGTACACTGCACACACATATACTTGATCTACAAGCTAGATTAAATGCTGAAACTGCAAGGTGTGTACAGGATGAACATCAAGCTCAAACTCTGAAACAATCATCTGAATTATATCATTCAAAGTGGTTAACTAATCATAATGTTATAAAACAGATCTTAATAGAAAAAGTATATGTTCAGGATAGGAATATATATCTTGAATCTTGCATGGACACGCTTTCAAAAGAAAAACTCTCTCTAAAAGAAGAAATTTCTGTTCTTACAAAACAATTAGATGTGGTAAATATGGAAAATATAGACAGTTTAGAAAAATACAAAATGATTGAAGAAGAAAGGATAAGTTTGTACTCAAGAATAAAGACCCTTGACGATGCATTTTTGAAAAGGGGTCAAACGGAACAAACTATCCATTTAAATCAGCCCAAAGAAACTAGGTTTTACCATTCTAAACAAGGAATTGGTTTTAAAAATCCTAAATATTTGGAAAAAGCACAAAATGTTTTACCTGTATTTTATGACATGAACTATATGGGAGCCGGTCTTAGATCTTTCTTTTTTGAGTCATCAAAAGAAGTTTTAAACCAAGAAAATGAGAAACGTGTCGCTCGTAAAGATAAAGAAATTTCTTTTCAATATGAAGAACTTAACGAGAGTTATTCTTCTAGAGTGCCCACTTTAGAGGAAGATCTCTTGTCAACTTATTCAGAAGCTGAATTGAAAACTGAAACCGTAAAATCAACTCCTCAACTTTATATTCCTGCAAAAGTTGTTCAACAACAAATCACTGTTTTAGAAAAGGAATTGAAGTCGTCTCAAGAGAAAGCACTTGATCTTCAAGATGCTCTTCTTAAGAGAGAAGAAGAATTGGAAAATCAATCTTTTCAACAATCTGTGGAAGTTACTGTCTACAGAGAAAATTTTGAAATGGTTTCACAAAAATTGAAAGATCTTTCAAAAGAACAAACACTTTCTCATTCCATAAAAATTCCATGTGTGTCATCGAATAAAGGTAAGACTAAAGCTGAATCATCTTCTGTCATTTTCAAAGGTGAGTGTTCAAAAGTTTTCAAAAATGAGGTTCCTAAAAAGACTCAGATCAAATCCAAGTCTTTTAAGAAACCCACTCACCACCAAAAAGAAAAGTCTGTCAAGTCTAAATCTTCCATGCTTACTGACTCTAATCATTTTGTTCCTACAGATCATATAAGGAGAGTCCCAAAAACCACCATGCTGGATTTTACAAGTTTTTTTGTGAAGAAGGCTTTAATGCCAAATGAATTTGTTACTAGAGATAGGATGTCTGTAATCTCTAAAGACAATTTATGTAACAATGTGTGTGACAATGCTTGTAATGTTGTACCGAATTCTGTTTTTCTGTTAAATTACTCTATCAGTGATTTATTTAATCTGTGTCCAACTCGATATAGAAGACAGGTTCCTGAAATGAATGCTTTCGTGCCATATCCAGTTAAACGTATTCGGAAAAAGAAAACAAAAAATAGTGCATCATCGGCCACAAAACAAAATTGAGATGTGTCCGTTGCCAAGGCCCAAAACCAAAGCAACGGTCAAAAAGGTCTCAAAAAGACAAAATCCAAAGGCAATTTCAGCGCCTAAGGTTCCAAAACCCAATAAATCCAATCTTCAATGGATTCCAAAGGGTTGTGCATCCGGACCACACACAAATGCTAATTGGGATTCTAAAACTGTAAACGTGCCATATAAATCTTGAAATCCTAACAAAAAGGGACCCATATTGAGGTGGGTACCCAAGGTTGTGTGATCTTAATGCAGATGGTTCTTGGTTACTTCTGATCAAGACCCGTGCTTCAAAGAAATGGCTTCTAGTTACCTTAGACTAGGACCCGTTCTTTTGCTTGTCGGTTGTGCTTAAACCGACACGTTTGGCTTCTGTGCACACAGCCCAGGACCCGGTCTTAACTCATCATGTTTTCTGAACATCTCGGTTCAGAACACGGTTTGATTGTGAATTAAAAATGGATGTGTTTGAATGCATATAGTTTTTCATTATATGAATTTATGTGTTTTTCAGGCTAAGTCCATTTGGTATATGGATTCGGGTTGCTCCAAGCACATGACTGGAAGAAGAGAATTGTTGTCCAACGTTGTTGAACAGTATTGCGGAACTGTGAAATTCGGGAACAACCATCAGGCTCACATCAAAGGATACGGGGACTTAGTTCTAAATAATCTGGTCATCAAGGATGTTGACTATGTTGAGGGGTTATCACATAATCTTTTTAGCATAGGACAGCTCTGCGACAAAGGACTAGAAGTAACGTTTAGAGCTAAGAACTGCAGTGTTAAGAGTATGGATGGAAAAGAAATCCTAACAGGTTCCCGAAACTCTAACCTTTACACCATAGACGTAGCTAAGCTAATAGTGAAAGATAACATTTGCCTACTATCAAAAGCCTCTTCAAAAGACTCTTGGTTGTGGCATCGAAGATTATCCCATTTGAACTTTGATAATATCAACAAGCTTGCTGCGAAACAATTGGTTAAAGGACTTCCTGAATTGCGCTACGAAAAGGACCATCTGTGTGGAGCTTGTGAGAAAGGAAAAATGAAACGATCATCTCCCAAACCAAAGCCCGAACCATCAACAAAAATAGTATTGGAGTTACTTCATATGGATTTATGCGGACCAATGAGGACTCAAAGCATAAATGGAAAACGATATGTGTTGGTTATCGTTGATGATTATTCTCGATATACCTGGGTCAGGTTCTTGCGTTCCAAGGACGAGACAGCTCAAGAAATCATTGATTTTATCAAGAGTGTTGAGACCCAACGGCAGCTGTTAGTACAATCAATCAGATCAGATAACGGCACGGAGTTCAAGAACTAGGTAGTTGAGGGCTTCCTTCGATCCAAAGGTATTCAGCATCAATACTCTGCTGCTCGAACACCTCAACAAAATGGGGTCGTGGAAAGGCGTAACCGTACGCTAGTGGAAGCCGCTCGTACAATGCTCACATACTCGAAGCTACCTCCGTTCTTTTGGGCCGAAGCCATATCAACAGCATGCTACACACAAAATCGCTCCATCATCCATAAGCGCTTTAACAAAACTCCTTACCAACTCTTTTTGAATAAAGTACCATTTATCAACTACTTACGTGTATTTGGTTACAGGTGCTATGTGCTGAACGACAAAGACAACCTCGGGAAATTTAACGAAAAGGCGGATGAAGCGATCTTCATTGGATACTCATCCAACTCGAAGGCGTATCGCGCATTCAATACCCGAACCAGATCAGTCAATGAAAGTGTGCACGTCACATTTGATGAGTTGGCTGAACTGGCACCCGAAGTTGATCAATTAGGACCACGCATTACTCAAATGCCTGGAGACTCTTCCAATAACCCCATTTCTTTTTCTTCTTCTGATTTGGTTAATTTATTTGATCCTTTTTATGTTGAATTTTTCGGTCCTAACGCTAGTGTTTCTAATGTTGTCAATAATGTAGGTGATCCTTCCAGTTCAACTGCGCCACAAAGTTTCTCCGCTCCATCTTCTTCAACGTACCCTCATCCATCTACATCATCCACCGACACATCAGCAGTTGAATCTACTCCTATAATACCCTCACATATAATACTAACAATTCTTCCTTCACCTGAACACTCGGGAATCGAACCGGAACCAGTAGTACCATCATTTGAAACCATTGACCATGAATCCTCATCCATCCCCACATTAACCACAGAGGTTCCTTCCCGAGCACCCCTTCCACATGAGATCAAATGGACCCAAAGTCACCCAACAGATCAAATCATTGGTGATGTGTCAACAGGAGTCCAAACTCGTAGGGCATCTGCTAATGAATGCCTCTTCGCATCATTCCTGAGTACGATAGAGCCCGCTCGTGTGGATGAAGCCCTGACAGATCCAGATTGGATAGTTGCAATGCAAGAGGAACTTAACCAGTTTGAACAGCTAAGAGTATGGCGGTTAGTTCCCAAACCAAAAGACCGTACAGTCATCGGAACAAAGTGGATCTTTAAGAACAAACGAGATGAGAACGGCATTGTGATAAGGAATAAAGCAAGACTTGTTGCCAAAGGCTACCGACAACAAGAATGGATAGATTATGACGAGACCTTCGCTCCAGTTGCACGGATCGAAGCAATCAGAATCTTCTTGGCGTACGCGGCACACAAAGATTTCAAAGTGTACCAAATGGACGTCAAGATTGCCTTTGTAAACGGTGAACTTAACGAGGAGGTGTATATTGAACAACCACAAGGTTTTGTTGATGCACATAAACCCGACCATGTTTATGTGCTAGATAAGGCCCTCTATGGTTTAAAACAAACACCTCGAGCATGGTATGATAGTCTTTCAAATTTCCTTATTTCTGCCAGTTTCTATAAAGGTGTGGTGGACATAACTCTGTTCACTAAAAGGGAAGGCCCACATATAATGCTAGTACAAATTTATGTCGACGATATTATATTTGGATCTACTGACAGTAATTTTTGTAAAGATTTTTCAGCCCTAATGGAGTCCAGGTTCGAGATGAGTATGATGGGGGAAATGAACTTTTTCCTCAGATTACAAGTCAAACAACTTGAGGATGGGATTTTGGTGAACCAGTCAAAATATACTCTTGACATTCTCAAGAAGTATAAGTTAGACTCTTGCACGAGTATCGCAACTCCCATGGCCTCCAACTGTAAGTTAGACACCGATCCTTCCGGGAAAAGTGTCGATAATACGACATACAGAGGGATGATAGGATCCTTACTATACCTGACTGCCAGTAGGCTGGATATAATGTTTTCAACATGTCTGTGTGCTAGATTTCAGGCCGACCCAAAAGAATCACACCTAACTGCGGTAAAACGCATTTTTCATTATCTTAAGGGTACACCCGAACTTGGTCTATGGTATCCAAAGGGAACCGATTTTGATCTTACCGCGTTTTCAGATGCTGATTTTGCAGGTTATAGGGTTGACAGAAAAAGCACGTCGGGAGGAATTCAGTTTTTAGGAGATAGACCGGTGAGTTGGTCTTCCAAAAAGCAGAATTGTGTTTCCACATCTACAGCTGAGGCTGAGTATGTAGCAGCTGCAAGCTGTTGCTCTCAAGTTCTGTGGATGAGAACCCAATTACGCGATTATGGATTCTCACTCACCAATATCCCAATTTACTGTGATTCTCGAAGTGCAATTGCCATCTCTTGCAATCCCGTGCAGCACTCTCGAACAAAACACATAGATATCAGGTATCATTTTATTAAAGATCACGTAGCAAAGGGAACCATTGAGTTGTATTTTGTTGGCATGGAATATCAACTTGCGGATATATTTACTAAAGCTTTAGACGAACCTCGTTTTCAGTTTTTAGTATCCCATATCGGCATGTTGAATCCGCCTTGCAATTAAATATCAGATATTGTCTTAAATAATTCTATTTCAATCTATCATGCTTGAAATTCCTTTATTTTAGAAAATATCTGTTATTTAAATTTAAGGATTGTGTCACAAAATTGAAACTCAATATTTACTTATCTGTGTATATCTTTAATAATTAATGATCCTGACAAGTTGCTGTGTGAATTGTTCATCACGGAGTGGGATGCAAACAATATCCAGGTTTGTCTGTGTTTGTAAGGCTAAAAAGGGTTGTCGCGTTTAAAATCTGAAAAAGAAAAGGAAAAGAACCGGTATTTATTTGAGGGGAGGTATGGTTAGAATTGTAAATTTTATAACTCCGTGTTTCTTTTTAATTTTCGTAATTAAATTTTTTTTTAAGTTTAGGTTGGTCATATTTTAAATTAATCTCAAGTTTAATTTAATAGGTCAGAAAATCCCAAAAAGATTTTAAATTTCAAATTTATCAAAAAGTCAAAAACATTTTAGTTTATTTTAATTTTAGTTTGGTTTATTTTATCTTAACTTAATAGATCAAAGAGAATACCAAAAATATGTTATTTTGTAGTTTCATGAAAAAAAAAAAATTCAAAAAGATGTAATAAAATTGGGCCAAAATTTCTTTTAAATCTTGTTTTTGTTTATTTTCTTAAAAGTCAAAATTTTTGTGTCAGTGTGTGTGTTAAGTGAGCAAAACCGGCGGCCCACATATCTTTTGGGCGCGGATCCTCTCTGAACCGGATCCGACCCGCGCGAGTTTAAAAGGGGCAGTCAACCGGTCAAAGGCTTCTTACTTCATCTTCAAGCTTCCTTCTTTTCTTCTTCTTCCTCTCGTTGAAACCCACCGCCGGCCACCATTAACACTCATCCAAGCTTTTGGATCTCCATTTTCTTTCGTTTTTCTTGCATTTTCCTTCTTCGGCATTATCAGGTAACTTGTTTTTCACTTTATTTTAACTTTTAATGTCTTATATTATGTGTTTGATTCTCTATTTTTTTCTTTTTTTCTTCTTCTCGGTTTTTATACATTTTAGGTAGTTTAATGTAGTATTTTTACTTAGTAGTAGTTAGATAAAATGTTCCTTAGGTTGTTTTAGATTAGGATCTGTAATTTCATACATTTTTGTTAAGTTTCAACTGTTCACGTTTATTTTTTGCATGAACTCATTAACTGCTCTCATGCATTTCGGATGACCAACTTCGGACCATCATCCGAATTCGGACGTCCCACTTAGTTTAAAATTTTCAATTTTTCATCCATACGAAATCCGAATTCGGTCCTCAGTGATCCGAATTCGGTCCTTAAGGAATTTTGAAAATTAAACTCAAGTCTCATTGCATCATCACTGTGCATCCGAACTCGGATTGGATCCGAATTCGGTCCCCATCCGAGTTTGGTTCCTTGTCATTTCTGCATATACCAAACTACATCCGCACCACATCCGAATTCGGACCATGTTCTTACATCATCCGAATTCGGACCACCTCACTTACACACCACCACTTTCATTTCGGACCACCATCCGAATTCGGCCACTTTTGTCACATCATCCGAAATCGGACCCCCACTCACCATTCATGCATCATCCGATTTCGGACTGATCCGAATTCGGTGACACTGTTCATCCGAATTCGGACCATCCGAAATCCAACACTTAGCATTTTTTTAATTTTTTTCATTTTTTCCACTTTTGCATTTTTATATAAATTCAAAAATCACAAAAATATTTCTTCCTCATCGTGCACCATTGATTAGAGTTAGGATTAGTGTTTGAGTGAAAAGGTCTTTTCTAACATCGGTCTCTTAACGATTGACTTTGGACTTTATTAGTAGAATTTTATTCTACTAATAAAGACCCGATGCTAAACAGATCAGACAGTTTCTATTTCACACTCATCTAGACTTCACATCAACGCATTATCATCTCAAGTCTTATTATTCTAACTCTGTTGCACTTTGTAGGATGATGGAACCCGCAGTTATTCTCACCGTACCCCATTCCCCCATCCCAAACAACAACGCCCAACTCCCAGAAGAATCCATTCTCCCCAGCGCCGAGTTTGTTGAGTTCATTCCACATAACTGGCAACTCGACGTTTCCATCCTCACTAAAGAACCCCAAACCCTAGCATTCGACATCCTCACTCGCCATCCCATCTACTACGCCTTATCCACTGCCATAGCTGTTCCCCAGATATATCTTCAACAATTCTGGAACAGGCTAAAATATGTGTCTGACCCCGAACCTCATTTCACATCCACCATTGACTGTGTTCCAGTCAAAGTCACTGTATCTGCCATCCGCCACATCCTTCACCTGCCAGCCGAATTCTGCCTTCCCACCCGCGAATTCTTCGATCCAAATCCATCCGTCACTGAAACACTAGCTGAGATTCAAACTCTGGGTTATGACGGCCCTCTTTCTAAACCATCAGACTTTCGCACAAAGAACCTTCAATCCCACTGGCGGATACTATTTGATTTGATTAACAAATGCTTCACCGCCAAGCATTCCGGACATGACTCAGCGTCGGCTCAGGTACTAGCCATGTTCACAGGCTTTGCCTTTGACCGACATGTGGACTATGCTGCTTTCTTATTCGAAGAATTACGAAGAGTCCATGTCGAGAGGAGCACAAAGAAAGGCAGAAAGTATATTCCTCTACAGCGATTTCTACAGCTCATAATACAATATGCAATGGACCATGACGATGACATCCATGAATGTCCGGAGGCAGACGTCTACCCCACCGTGGCGATACAGAAGTTAACTCTGCCAAAGGGGGCCCCGACAGTGCCGGTAATGAAAATACCTCTGTCTCTTCTAATGAGGTCAAGGGGCATGGAGCGGGTTAGGGCGTATATTAAGGAGAGTTATTCGGATGAGTCTCAGTCGGAATCGTCTGAGACTAGCAAATCCGAAGGTGAGGCAAGTTTGAGTGAGCATGAGGGAGTTAGGGTGGATGTTCAGCAACCTCTGGGTTTGGGTGAGGGGGAGACTGTGATTGTAAGGGAGGAAGCAGGAGGTGTGACGGCGGAGACGGCGAATTCAGAAAGAACCGTCTCTGTCGTGAGAGCGAGGGATGTACAATCTGAGGGTGAACTAAGCCCTGTAAGCCGGACTCCTCACTATAAGACCGTCCGTCCAACGGTCGAACTCACCCCCACCACCCACTTGGTTTCCCCTCAAAGGGAAACCACTTCATTCCACGGGGTTCTACCACATACTCCATCGCCCTCTCATTCGGAGAGTGGCGGTGTTGAAAGAGGTCACACTCCTCCCCAAGTGACCGCACTTCATTCCGTCACGATTCCATCCCCCATAACACAGACACACCACGATGCCTCCGTGGCATCCCCAAGAGCTGCCTTCGTGGCAGCTCCTCAAACTTCCGGATCTGCGCATCCTATTCAGGAGCCAGAGATGACGGAAGGAAGACCGGAAGTGGCTCCATCAACGCCATCCACTTCCGGCCATCTCCCAATCAATTTGGAGATGCTAACGGCAGCTTTACGTGCTGCCGGCGTGATTAAACGGGCTGACCTGGACGCCCAAAGGGAAGCCGCCGAGGAACGTCACACCGCCCTTCTTTCACTAATCAAGGGTAAGGGTGTCGCCTCCGAAGCTGTCCCCCCACCAGGTTCCCATTCAGTTCAAACTCAGACTTAGAGTTGTCAGATAAGACTGATGCGCTTAACCGCTTAATTCTGCAAGTCCAGGAACAGCTGAATTCAAGAATGGATCGCCTAGAGTCGGCAGTTATAGACCTCCAGTGCCGCACTCAAGCAGAGGCACCAAAAAGGAAACATGACGATCAATACGATATTGATCGTCATGAGACGGAGAAAAGACGAAAGGTTCACCATGAGGACCCCATGATTATTGTAGGGGGAGCAGAGGCTGAAGGCACAGAAATTCAAGGGTCTGGGTCTGGGGATCAGTCTTATGAGGCTACTGAAGCATTGATGATAGAATATGAACCTCTACAGATCGAGGGCCCAGCTCCGTTAGACCCTATGTCAGCAATGATGATCTATGAGCCTAAATACGATAAAGTCGAAATCATATTAGTGTCTGACTCAGACTCTGATACTAATAACGACTATACCTTTCTCACACCAAAATCTGAACCCCAATCTCCACAACAATCACCTCCAATTCAAATTGAGATTTTGGATTCTCCATCCCATGAACCCCAAGCACAAACATCTTCTTCCATCCAATCACCTTCATCCACTCCCACAGAAACTCCATCAATCCAACCCACTCCCACACCTAAAGAACTTCCACCAGTTATACCTACCTCATCAGTCCAATCAACCCATCCAACTCAATCAGCTCCGCCTGCCCACATCGCTAAAACATCCGGATCCAGAACTGTCGATTGTTTTGAAACTAGAGAAGTCAAGGCAATATATGACATGACAGACGTGGCATGGATAAATTGGTACTCAAGGGGAGAAGTCCACAATCTGGATGCGGAAACAAAAGAAGAGTTATGTCAGGACCGGAGAGACCGAGTATTGAAACTTCTTGAGGCTCCTCCTGAAGAATTAGAAGAACCTCCGGTCCAGGGGTTAAAAGAATTTTTGAAGAAGTTCCTGGCTGATCAATTTCAAAATCCTTTCTTAGAAGAAAGGTTCAAAATGGTTTTCAGAAAGAAGTCAGGATTTTACAGTAGACGTCTTCTAATGGTAATGACCGATGCATCTCGATGCGTTCAAGCTGAATACAATCAGATGATGGTATGAGAAAAGAGAGACAAAAGCAAATACTGGTCAAAGTCCAAAATAGTCAAAATCAATAACATCCATATGTACAAGAGAGCCAGAGTGTACACTCCAGCCTTCGAGGTACTCAGAGAAGACGGTACTGTTCAAGAGTTGTATGAAAGCGACCTTGACTTCGTAAACATAGACGACATAGAGCTTCTGCACAAAAAGATGAAAAATAAAGTCAAGGGTCGTCTGACACACATGACTGCTCTAGCAGCCCTGGTTCGATGCATGAATCGCCGATCAATCATAATGTGCCTCAGAGATTTCCAGATGGCAATTGAGAGTGCCTTAGTCAAAGTGGGTCTGAAAGCTCCTGATCAAGATATATTTTTGCTAGACCACTATCCGGCGTACAAAGTTCTGCTTCGAGGACAGCCAGGGGTTATCTTTTTGAACCAGAAAGGATACAAAAGAATCATGCGCTTTGAGGATCTTCCATGTTACTCCGACGGCACTATCAGATTGGTTCGAGCAGCGCTTACTCAGAAAGTTCAAGACTTTGACGCTCAACCAAATCCAGAACTTAGATGCTCACCGAAGGAGATTCAGGATATCCTCAGCGGCATTGAATACCTGAACGAAAGGCTACATCTGAGACAAGTGACCAGACGCTTCGACGTCATCCTTGGACTCCGAGAATCAACGGACCACGCCAGAGTTCCAGGACCTCCTAAATGATCGAAAAGGGGGAGATTGTTAGATATATTATTTCGATCATAGGAGTTTTTTTGTAATAATTATTGTCTTTGTATTTTGTCTTGTATTAATTTCCATGTAGTTTGTTTCTTTGTAATAGTCAAGGGGCCAAAGTTGCCATTGTGTAAAACTTAATTAAAGGATCCTAGAAATAGGCTCCTAGGGTTTCTTTATCAATACATGGTTGACATTGAGAAAAACATACCAGCCGCCACTTTTCATATTCTCCCAACATTCTCTTTGTTTTCTTCATCATTTCACAATTATTGAGCATTGATTCTTCTTGTGATTGATAAGAAACATTAAAGGTGCTGAAATATTAACGGGATTACATATTACATTATAGATGTTGGATTCGAACTTAGCTCAGACAAGTTCGTTTAGGCCCAAGCCCACGAACTTGTCCACTACATGTTCGAACTTAGCTCCACTAAGTTCAAACCCTAGCGTTTGAACTTCTTCTTGAACTTGTAATTGAACTTGTTCTTGAACTTATGTTTGAACTTAAGTAAACATCAATCACAAACAAGATCAGACATATATAACCAAGATCAAACATATATATTAACTTGTAATTACAACGCCTGAACTATTACAAAATACTATCTATACTTAGACTGCTATTGTCACACAGGGTGCACTAACAATTAAAACGGGTACGATACTCACTAATCACTGGGTAACCACCCGTTAACCCAATTAATCTCAAATTACCAGTACGGGTTTGGAATACTAATTAACTCATTAAAACATCCCCAAACCCATAATTACTACTACATCGGTTATTATCTCAACTGATTAAAATTACACGTAATAGCAACTTACGTTACCCAATCACGTGTAATTAACCAATTAAATTTCACCAACTCATCATAATGACTCTTAAAACCAATAAATAAATTACACGTACCTGCTGCTAGACACCGGATGTTACATTCTACGTAAATTATCATGTAATCTATGTAGATTATCATCTAATCTACGTAGATTATCATTTAATCTATGTAGATTATCATATAATCTACTTAGAATGTCGTGTAGAATGTCAAGTATATATATTGTACGTAGGTTACATGATAATCTATTGTGTTCTTACATATCATTCTATGTAACATTCTACATAGATTTTGATTAGTAATGTTAATCTACGTAGAATGTCGTGTAGAATGTCAAGTATTATATATTCTATGTAGATTGCATGATAATCTACATAGATTATATGTTAATCTATGTAGAATGTCGTAGACGAACTGAAACAAAAAAGGTAGATTTCATTTAGACATTTTATCAAACACTTGGTATGCAGCTGATATAAAATATACCAGAAACACATTTTTGTAACAAAAAAAAAACATTAATCTTTTGAATCGTAAACAAAATTTTTTTTAATAAAAAGCATCTAATAACTATTACATTCGTTATAAATCTAATATCTTCAAATAATGTTCATTATAAAACATGGAAAATGAATCTGTCATATTCTATGTAGACTATCGACGAACATATTCTTGGTAGATTATCATGTAATATACGTAGAATGTCGTGTAGAATGTCAAATATCATATATTCTACGTAGATTACATGATAATCTACTGTGTTCTTACATATCATTCTATGTAACATTCTTCATAGATTATGAATAGTAATGTTATCTACGTAGATTATCATGTAATCTACGTAAAATATTAGATAATTTACGTAGAATGTTGTGTAGAATGTCAAGTATCATATATTCTACGTAGATTACATGATAATCTACATAGATTATATGATAATCTACATAGAGTGTCGTTGACGAACTGAAACAAAAAAGAAAGATTTCATTTAGACATTTTATCAAACACTTGGTATGCAACTGATATAAAATATACCAAAATCACATTTTAAAAAAAATACATTAATCTTTTGAATCGTAAACAAAAACGTTTTTAACAAAAACACATCTAATAACTTTTACATTCCTTATAAATCTAATATCTTATAAATAAACTTCATTATAAAACATTGAAAATGATGAAATATTTATATTTGGATTGATTTGTAATGATGTTTTGATAGTTGAATAGTTTAAGATAACCTTTTAAATTTTTTGGTGGATACAATATAAAAGGTGAAGAGAGAAAGATAATATTTTTTTCTTCCAAAAATATCATTTTGATCCAAGGGCTCTAAAAGGTTCCTAAGTTTGAAACGAGATCTACGACCCATCCGAAATTCGGACCCATCCGAATTTCGGTTCCGGGTCTATCCAAACTTTTGACATTCAGTGCTTCCAGAGGCCATAACTTTTGACTGGAACATCGTTAGACGACCTACAATACGTCAAAACGAAGCTAGAAACGAGACCTACGACCCATCAGAAATTCGGACCCATACGAATTCTAACCATCCGACTTCGGATCTTTAAAATTTCGCGTCCTGGTCTATCCAAACTTTTGACATTCAGTGCTTCCAGTGGCCATAACTTTTGACTGAACATTGTTAGAAGGCCTACCATACGCTGAAACATAGCTAGAAACAAGATCTACAATCTTTAAATTTGGCAAAGTTGTTTTGTTCAATTTTAGAGGCCTAATTCCACTCCAGAAAAAAGTTACGGGCATTTTTCTATAGAAAAGTTGATATTTCAACTTCAAAAACCCATTTCTGATCCACGTTTCACCGAATTACCGACCTCGGATACATCCGAATTTGTGAAGTTTCTGAGTTTTTCCAGTTTCTAATCTAGAAGATCCACCTTTTGCACTTCACAATCATGACTCAAGGATTTTCCACACATGAGAAGACTGTCGAGGAGGAGAAAGTTGATATATCTCCAGTCTGTCTCATGAACCACTCCAAACAGGTACAAAGTTCTTCATCTTTGTCTAATTTATTTGATATACAATCCTTATCTGATTTTAAATCTAGTGATGAATTGGATGAACTGCATGCACAACTACATGAATTAAAGAATGAATTGATTGCTGAAAAAGAACAATCCGCTGTGTATAAAAAGAAATGGCTAAACAACCATGAGGTGATAAAGAAGATGTTAACTGAAAAGGTAGATGTTGAGGATAGGAATAAATACCTTGAATCTTGTATGGATAAACTCAATGATGAAAAGAACTCTTTAGAATCAAAACTATATGTTCTTTCAAAACGCTTAGAGTCTGTAAGCATGGAAAACATAGACAGTTTGGAAAAATACAAAATGATAGAAGAAGAAAAAGAATAGGTTTGTACTCTCGCATAAAGACCCTAGATGATGAATTTCTAAAACGGGGTCAAACTAAACAAACTATTCATTCAAACCAACCCAAAGAGACTAGGTTTTATCATTCCAAACAAGGAATTGGTTTTAAAAATCCTAAGTACTTGGAAAAGGTTCAACAAGTTTTACCTATTCTTTATGACATGAGATATATGGGTGCTGGGTTGAAATCTTTCGTTTATCAATCATCGGAAGAAATTTTAACCCAAGAGGATGAGAAACGAAATGAAAACAAAGAAAAAGAAATGTCTTTCAAATATGATGAGCTAAACGAGAGTTATCCCTATAGAGTACCTACTCTAGAGGAGGACTTCTTGTCTATCTATTCAGAGGCTGAAATGAACACAGAACCTTTCAAACCAATCCCTCATCTTTACATTCCTACAAATGTTTTTCAATATAAAATCAAAGTTTTAGAAAAGGAATTAAAGACAACTCGAAAGAAAGCTCTTGATTATCAAGAAGCTCTTCTCAAGAGTGAGGAAAAATTGGCAAATCAAAGTTTTGAACAAAATGTAGAATTAACCATCTACAAAGAAAAGCTTGACACAGTTTCAGAAAGGTTAAATTCTCATTTAAATGATTCAAAGGTTTCTCATCCTACAAAAGTCCATCTCACATCATCTGAAAAAGGTAAAGCCAAGGTTGAAGTTTCTTCTGTCAGTTGTAAAGGTGAGTGCTTCAAATCTTCTAAAGCTGAGTTTCAAAGAAGACTCAGAGTCAATCTAATTCTTCCAAGAAACCCACTCATCAAGGAAAAGATAATTTTTCAAAGTCTAAGTCTTCCAAACGTACGAACTCTCATTGTTTTGTTCCTACAGATCATGCAAGAAGGATTCCTAAAGTAACACCTCTTGATTTTCAAAGTTTCTTTGTGAAAAAGGCAGTCATGCCTGAATCTTTTGTGAAAATCGATAGTAGTGCTAGTCTTCCAGAAAAGGATGTTGCTAGTAATCCTTTGAAATACTCTTTTTGCAATCTGTTTCAATTATGTCCAAAAAGCTTTCGGCGTGCTGTTCCTGAAATGACTAAGTTTGTACCTTATCCTGAAAAACGGAAACGCCGCCAATCTAAGAAAACAAAAGTGCATGCCTCATCACCACCTGACAAATTGGAAAAACCATCGCCAAAGGCCAAGCCTAAGGCATTTCCAAAGTCACCCAAGCCAAAGGTTGTTCCATTACCTAAGGTTGAATCAAAATCAGCTGGACCCATATACAAATGGGTGCCAAAAGGTTCTGCATCTAAACCTGTGTCGAATGATAAATGGATTCCTACTATTGTGTTGTTACATGACGATGGAAATTCTAAATCTAACAAGAAAGGACCCATCTTTCGATGGATGCCAAAAGTGGTTTAATTTTTTTGCAGGTTAAATGGTTTTCAGATCACTTCAGACTGGAACCCGGACTTCAATGAGATGGTTTTCAGATCACTTCAGACTGGAACCCAGACTTCAATGTAAAGATTTCTAACCACTCAGTTCAGGACCCGATCTTCAGTGAAATGGCTTCTACATACTTCCGAGTAGAACTCATGCCTCAAAGCAATGATTTCTGCATCAAGACAGGTCAGAACCCGTTCTTTCATGTTTCAATGGTTTCTAAACACCCAGTTTAGAACCCGTGGTTCTGCGACTTATGTGGAATTTTCTTTACTTTTTATTCTTATTAGTTTGAGTTTGAGTTTCATTCTTGAAATTCACTCATAACATTTTATGTTTCACTGATACTGTTCTTATATGCAGGGGGAGTTTCAGATGCGCTTTGAAGATGACATCTTAACGAAAAGTGTGTAAGCATTCTGAATACTCTAATGCACACTTTAAAAGGTTTTGTTAGAATAATCTGATTCTCTGATTGAATAAATTTCCACCAAGATTCATTGATCTAATCTTCGTGATGATCTTGATCTCATTCTTCCTGAGATTCTCTCAACTATTATGCTTTTCCCCACATATTCTGATTCTCTCATACATCAAGTTTCTCCCATCCATGCTAATTCTTTCATGATATTAATTTCCAAATCTCATATCAGACTTTTTATTAAAGTTCTCTCATACAGTCTCTCAAACTTCCCAAGATATTTCATTCAACTTGCATCCATCTTCTGAAATACCCCATGAGCTTCACTGATATACCTTTCAAGATATCATGCTGACTCCGAAGATGCCCAATATGTGTGATTAGGCATATATATATCGTTCCAATGGTCTAAACCAGAGCCTGAAGACCTACCCAAGGAGAAAACCACTTTAGTTTATGTGAGTAAGGGTTCTTAGGTCAAATAGTTGAGGAATGTTAGTTACCATGGGGTATTAACAGGGCCGAGCATAGATAAAATGCAATTAAGATGGGTTATTGAAAGGAGATGGGAGTGCATCATGAACTAACAATGCTATGCTTTATGTCTATCATTGTATTTTAAAAGTGAGTCGGAGGGAGTTCAGTTGAAAAATGACAAGAGCGGAGGGGTGAGAAAGGATTCAAAGAAAAGACAAATCCTACCAACATCGTGTCAGTCTGCTGGGTTTCCTACATCTGCTACCAAATTCCATGAGTTGGATTAGGTAGTGAATAAGACGTCATGGACCCAGTGACGCATGCACCTAACCCCCCTAGCTACTCAGTCGTCTCTTAGAAGACTTCTGTTTCAATTCACACGTAGTTATATCACATTCTCTATCGACATATCATTTGGATATTGTTGATATTGAAACAAGGAAGACATACTCTCTGGTCTCCGACTTCAATTGATGCACTTTGAGTCTAGAGCTTAATGTTATACACTTTTAGGACACAAGGAGTCTACAGTCTGCGTGACTATAAACAGCTCGTCTACCAAGACAAAGTCAGAAAAAATATGAGTGATTCTTTCGTGATAAAGGATTTCACGATGATTATTTGGAAATCCTACCAGTGTTAACGTGACACCAGCGCTGAACGTAGGTCACATAGACTTAGTCTATTGTGCAAACAGAACTCCTATGTGGAACTTGAATGTTACTTACAAATGAATTTGTTTCATTTTCTTATATTCAGGTTGCAAAGCCATGTTCTTCACTGTAATATCCTTTTGGTCCTGAATATTTTGTAATGAGGGAGAGATTGTTGTTTCTAAAGGCGAGGGAAAATTTTAGGTGTAACTATTTATATTCTGTTATTGAGAATGTAACATGAGAGAGATAAGTACTTCTGTGTCGGTAATGTTCTTAAATGTAATATTTTCTTTCTGAGTCTGTAATCATCTGCTTCGACAAAGAAAGAAGATTTGAAGACACATTGAGGTTGTTCATTTGAAGGGGAGAGCTGAAGTGATTACATGATGATCATAATTCTCATGATCATCATGAGGGGGAGAATGTTCTGAAAAGAGTTGAAATGTTTTGAAAGACCTACTAAGCGCAAGGGGAGAGCCACCGATCTTCAACATTTAAGGGGAGAGTCATCTGAAGAAGATCAATGATATACTTCAAAAGTTCAGAGATCAGAGTTACTTCAAAGATCAGATATCAGAGTCTAGAGCCCAAGACTTCAGAAGAATACAAGCCTTGATTACAATAAGGGGGAGATTGTTAGAAACTTTAGTTCTTGTAATTCAAGCTTGTGTAAATGCGCTTAATGTAAGGTCTACGACTGCAAGATCTATCTAGACGCGGATCCGTGAACGAGTGCGGAATCCTCGTTGACGGTTAGACGGACAACTCTCAACCAACGGAACACGGAGACTATTAGACGCTGAACGAACGACACACGAACGATCCTACGAACTAATTCTCTCCGAAACGGCACTCACCTAGCTGATAAACTCGAGATCGCCTCTTGCTTAATTCCTCACGAATTCTGCAAAAAGTCATCTAATTATTCGAGTCTATCCCTAATTATAGACCCTGATTCGAGTCTGATGTGGGGCAAACTCGAATCTGGCCCAAGGCCCATTCGAGTCTGTCCATATTGACATCCTCGAATCTAGCCCATTCGAATCTAAGGTCTCATTCGAATCTATCACAGATTCGAATGTGTTCCCTTAAGCAATTCGAATCTAGCCAAAACACTTAAACTCTTAAGTGATGAAACTTATGTTTTACTTATGCTTGAGTTAATCTTTGACCTTTATGTTTGAATTTCTTGTAATATGTTACATCAAGTTCAAACACACAATCAATAACAGACAAACACATATAAACATATATATCAAAACACTTGTTAATACTCAGAATATTACTTAAACCATAATGCAGATCGATTAGACTGCTATCGTCACACAGGGTGTACCAACAGACTCCCCCTTGACGATAGCTTCTAATTATTTACATTATATCAAATTTAAGTACTAGAGCTATATATACTACTACCTGCATATAATCCAGCATCTATACAAACTTTAACTATGTAACAACCTAGCTTTTGACTTGACTTTATTTTCTGCTTTCAACTCAATAATGTAATTTTACTACATTATTTGTATGGTAATTTTAATTAAGTAATGAAAATATTTGATTAAGATAAATTAACTAGTGATGATAAAATAAAGATAAAATCTTTATTAAAGAAAATCAGATGTTAAGGGGTTAAAACTGCCAAAACCCAAAAGTCTTGAAATAAAAAGACCTTAAGTCTTTTATTTCCCTCATTTCATCATCTCATTACACAAAACTCTCTCACTCTCTCTCTAAATCAGCTGGAAACTCAAAGAATCAGAAGAAGAATTCGTGAATCTAACAGAAGATTATCAAGAATCAGTAAAATTAAAGGTAATACAACTAAATTCTATGTTTTTAGTTTGTATTTTTAAGAATTTAGAAGCACAAATTCGAATTTATAATCTGTAAAAATTATGTTATGTGTTTGAAAGGTTGGTTAGAAATCATGTAATGAAACCCATAAATGATTTAGAAACAGAAATCGTAGCTTAAATCATTCAAAATCATCAAAAATCTGAGTTTTTATACACTTTCATGTACTTGAGAAAAATTCAACATTTTGAACTGATCTGGATGATTTAAAGTGTTTAAATATAGGGAAAACAGTGTAAAAACGCCCCAAAAATGATAATATAACGTTGGATTTAATTGCATGTTAGTATAATTGTCGATTGGTGAATTTTTGGTAAAACCCGTAAGGGTCGACCTGCAAATCTGCAAGTAAACTCGGCGAGTTCATAGGGGAACTCGGCGAGTTCCCAAGAACAACTTGAACATTTCTTCAAAAATTCATAAGTAACGGATCCGAATTCGGTTGGGACCCGAATTCGGATGAGACCCGAAATAAGTCTTGGTCCGAAATAAATTAGAACCGATCTCGGATGGATCCGAATTCGGATGGGTCAACATAATTCGGTTGTGTCCGAAATCCGGTTCTCTATCCGAAGTTCGGATGTGAACTCGGCGAGTTCACCGAGCTACTCGGCGAGTTCTCTAGTTTCCTGTACATTTCGGATCTGATCCTAATTCGGATGATCCTAGATCCGAATCCGGATGTGGGTTGGTCCGAATTTGTATATATATATTTTGATATTCTTTAAACACAAGAATCATGAATCCAAGATGGAAGAATAAAGAATTATCAGTTATCAGAATCAGATAGAATTACAGATTTTAATGATGATGATAAAGATGATGAAAATTGACATGATATTATCATGAATGAATTTGAACAGGTTCAGTATATTCTGAACAAAGATTGAAAGACTTAAAGACTTGAAAGCGGGTCTCTGATTTGAAAAGAATTGACAGATTACAGATTGACAAAATCCTGAGATAACTCAGGTGGCAGATTCATATATCTGTTTGACCAAGACCCAGACCTGTGAGTTATAGATATTCAGATTGAACATGCATAGATCCGGTTGAGATATATTGATGCTGTAGATTTATTGACATTCATTTATCAGCTGGATTGAGACCTGTGCACACCATGGTTGGGTGATGCCCAGTGAATCATGATAGCTATTTGATTATCTTTTCATATTGCATTTAATATTGCTTCAGACTTTGCTTTATGATTCATTACTATCATGACTTCTAAGACATATGCTTATATCATTGATCAGACATTTGATAGATTGATTCAGCTTGACTAGCCCTTATGGTCTATTGTTCTAGACCCGGCTATTTCACCAGTTCTTATGAACTTGGTATTGACCTCCGATGTTCCGCCATATCGACTTACTGGTAGCTAGCCCAGTATGTGGCTGATCCCCACGATTTAAGCGTGAGTGTGGCTTGAACATCATCCGATTCTATGACTCTATATCTCAATCATGAGGGCTGTAGCGGCAGCCAAGACATATCACGCTAAGACTAATGACTCCGCTTGACACGCATGTTGATATTGAAAATCTATAAACTCACTAAGCGTTGCTTACAGATGTTGCATTAATATTTTACAGGAAAAGCCAAAGGAAAATCACCTGCAGGACCTAGTAATTAGGTCATTCAAGATCCAAGTTTTGAAGCTTCCTTAGACCACTACTCAACAAACTCTCTGGTACTGATTGGAAGACAGCTAATGTGGTGGTTCTGGGTAGACTTGATGTGATGTATGATATTATGACTAGATTAGATGCTTACCCTTTTTATAACTTTATTTTAAAATATTTAACTTAAATCCTAATCTGTAATGTACATGTAATTATTAATTCCGCAATTAATTACCCTATCTTAGTATGGTTGATATTGTATTGCATGATGTGGGACCTAGACTAGTGAGCACTGCCCCGTAAGGGGTGGTCTTCACAAACTACCTTTTGGAACTTCCTGGCTTCAGACCTCCATGGTTCAGTAAAGAAGATAGGCTGATCATGAAGCTTCTTCAGGTCGTCCTTTGATAGGTTTATCAAATGCAGTGGATCATATACCTTCAAAATGACCTGCTCGTCTTGATCCTCCATGATGGCTTCAGCAGTGTCAATCTCGAGGTACCACCATTTCATGTTGCTCAAAACGTTCCGTGGCATCGATTTCATTGGTACTTTCTTTAGACACCTCACATGTTTGTATACCATCCTGGCCCATGGCCTACCTGTATGAGGATCTATTCTCGACTGATCCTCGACCCTCTTTCCGGTCCTTGGCTTGAGTCGCTCGAACTTTCCTGATCTTCCTTCTTTCCTTATAATTCTTGCCACGACTTCAGCGTACTGGTCTTCACCTATATTAATTAACTCTTTCCATGCAAGCTCCTTTACTTCAATCTTGGGCAATGAGTTAAATGCTTTTAGTGTTCGCCTCAAGTATTGTAGTCCATCTCTTCTTTTCAAGATAAATAGCTGCAGTTCTTTGTCAAAGAACCAGCTTATAATGCCTCCTGAGAAGCTTCCAGCACCTGGAACTCTCATTTTCTTCTTCATCTTCAAACGATCTTTCTTTTCCTCTTTCTTGAACCAAAGATTTATCAAGTCAGTTCTAGATGGCTCCTTCTCGGCCTCTTCAAGTTCTTTGTCCTCGACTGAGGCTACCTTGATATAGTCAATGTCAATCACATTATGATTTTGTCCTTCATATAGCTCCGTGACAGGTTGTGAATTGATAATAACCTCATTGACTTGATCGTCTTCATCATCCAACACTTCATCGTCTGATTTCCAGTCCACAACCTCCTCTGGAATAAATTCTCCTTCTTCTAACTCTTCTTCTTCATCGTCAAAATCCATAAGCTCTTCCTCTATGTCCTTCAGTGCATCAATCATGTCACTGTCCAGAACCCTCGAGGAACCTGCTTCTTTTCCAGATCCTCCTACTTCTCCTTCTGTACTTGGCTCCCCCTGAATTTGTGTAACTTGAGCTGCAGGAAAATCTACAGACTCAATCTCTTTATTCGCACCGAGATCATCGCCTTCATTATCATCATCTCTTCTCTGTACCTCCTGATCCTTACAACTCGTCTCCCCCTGAGTTTGTAGATTTTTCATAAGTTGCTCTAGGAGGGACCTCATTGCTCGGATTTCTGAAGATTGATCAGTTACGAAAGATTTTAGCTCCGTGTTTTCGTCTCTGACACTTTCCACAATCTTCCGCAACTCTGCATTCTCCTTATCCAGATTTGAGTTATGCTCCTGGAGTTCACCTACAGCTTTTGTAAGAGTTATTATTTGAACGTGCTGAAAGTCAACACGACTCTTCAGTTGCATGAATCGTTGATTTTCGCTATATGCAGCTGACTTAGGAGGAATGGACTGAATGGGAGATGGAATGAAAGGTGGTGGAATGTATGGTTCATGCTGCTGAGGTGGCGGTGATGGTGGAGCGGTGGCTTGAGGTTGGGATTGGGGAACTTCTGACTGACTAGTGGATGCCGAAGAAGACCCTCGCATGAACCGATGACGTTTGGCCCGTTGCCTCGTCACTAGTTGAGCAACCTCCTCTTCTTCAAAATCCGAATCTTCAGATTCCCTTTCTTCTCTCCTCCTCGATCCTGCTACTTCATTCACTACTAACCTAGCGCCATAGGTTCCGATGTGAATATTGGGATCCGCAGCCACTGATTCAGGAGCTTCAGCCTCCTGCCCATCCATATCATCTGATTCTGATTCTGATGATATCAAGCCTTTATCAGCCCTTTCTGGTTCATACTCATCAACATCTCTAAGAACATCTTCTGCTCCTTCTGGTGGACTGAGCAGCTCCCCCACTAATGCTGCGGCCACGTCCTCGTTGGCATGGGGTCCTGATGCCCATATCTCTTCTAGTGTTTGCGCAATTTGTTCAGAATCAGGAACTGCACTTGAAGGCCCTGCTTCCTGTGCTTGGGGCTGCTCGCTTGTAGAAGGCCTTGATGCCTGGATTTGACTCACTACTGGTCTCTGACGGCGTCGTTGAACTCGTGGCTGTTGTTGTTGTTGACGTTGTTGCTGTTGTTGTTGTTGTGGAAACTCAACAACCCCTGCCCAGTTGGCATCTTCCGGGGCTTGAAAATCCCTATCCACAATGGCTCCGAACAATGGACGAGCAACAGGAACAGCCAATCTTCCTCGGTGTGAGGAACAATCAGCGAAAATCCGTTTGTCCATAATGTTAACACTCAGAGAATCATTTGACGGCGGCAAGTCTGGCAAGAAATGCCTTATCAGCATCATAATGAACCTTGGGTACAACAAGAATCGTTCCCTTTCTGGAGCCGTAATTTGATGAACGAACTCCGAGAAGAACATCTGCGAAAAGCTGAACTTTCAATTATATACCAATGCAATAACTCCAGATTGGATCTTTGACACTATGTAATCAAAGCCAGCTTTCTTCGGCGCAAAACAGACCATGAATACGTGCACCAAGAATCTCCATTGCCCAATCAGGCCACTCTTCATGTATGACGACTTTGTCACATCTAAACTGTAGCCCATTCTCAGAAAAGCAGTCTGCCTAATACTTAACGGGAAGTCAATAGGCCTATCTTCTTGTTCCTGAGATCCCAACTGCAGAACCTGACGCAACATGTCTGCAGAGAAGACTAACGGCTGTCCAGCGATTCTCGTTCTTAGAACTGTCGGGGTGACAGTGCAATCAACTTGTAAATGGTCGTAGAACTGCCGCACATATGAAATAACAATTGGGATGTTATGATATAGAGTATAGCTAATCCTAGATTCAGCTAGGAAGTCCAAAACTTCGCGAAAACCCTATGCCTCAGGGATATTATTATCTGGATTAAGGACCATATTATGCTTCGGGACAAAAGCACGAACTGCCATATCTGCACAATAAATAAAACTGTTAGACTCATTAAAAATCAATAAACTTGTTTAAATTCAAATTTGTTTTATTTTGTACCTTTTTAAATACAAAATCTAACACTATTAAATTTCCACAAGTTTAATAAAATTTAAATTAAACAAAATAAATAAAGTACAGATTCGAAAGTAATAGATTCGAAGTGTCCATATTTGAATGTAATGGACAGATTCGAAGAGTCCCTATTCGAGTCTAATGGACAGATTCGAATATCAAGGTCATCTCGAATCTAATGATAGATTCGAGAAACCCATGAACAGATTCGAAGGTCCTAGAACAGACTCGAAGTCCCGTCGGTATTGTTTTCAACAAGAACCCAAGATTTTAACCATTTTGAACTTGGTAAATCACATACATTAGTTCAACTAGGTTCTAATCATTGATTTATGCTTTTAATTTGATCTTTTATAGGTCCAATCTTGGTAATTTAGCAAAAACCCTATTTCGACCTATAAAACTTCAAAATTTGACGATTTGGTCTAAAATTGTGCACAAAACTACACAAATCTTGTACAATCCGGTTGATTATACCTAGATGTATCTGTAGAATCGAAACACCAAGTAAGAGACTCGACAAATTGTCGTTTAGAAGAAATACGATAGATTCGAGAATAGAATCGAGATCGCCGCAGTAGAATCGAGTGTATAGATTCGAAAACAGTAAGGTCTTAAATGACTTCACTGTTGACCTATTTATACCACCAACCCTCGAGTCTAAGCGTAGATTCGAATCTACTGACAGATTCGAATTACTCCTTATTCGAGTCTGTCTTAGATTCGAAACCACCAACACTTAGAAAAATTTCAAAAATTTTGAAATAATTTCAACTTTTCCAACTTTTTTTCTACGGTATTGTGTAACCAGATAAACTATGCCAATTCTTTTACCCTAAGCTTAAAATAATTCACGCCTTGATTATTTTATTCAACTTTGAATGCACCCTCAGTAATTTTTGACCTTTTACCTAAGTAAAAATTAAACTAAACTAAAATGAAATAAAATAAACTAAGGTAAAAATAAAATAAAATAAAATAATGTAAAGTACAATTTTGACCAAAAAATTAATCTAGACTTAAGAAAAATTTACAATCTAAGCTAAATACTTAACAACATATTTTTGATGAGTATAGTCTAAGAAAGGTTCAATCAGATAGCGATGTCTGATACTAACTTTCAGTACTTAAACTTTCACACTTAGGAATTTTTGATTCCTTTGATTGTTTGTTGTGACATACCTATTTAGCCAATTGTTGGTATTTTACCCTGTTAAACATTCTACATTTCGGAATATCCCTTGGCCTTTTTATTTATCAGGAAATTATCTTACGTGACTCAGACATAGACATACTTTTATGATCAAGGCACACAGACAAAGATTCTAACTTGTTGGTATTTGCAAACTTTCTTTAAAAGACAAACATCGGACACAGGTCTGTATTCTCATACAACAAAGTGTCTTAGTTCGACTTAAGGTTTATTTTTAAAGTTAGCAGACAGCGGTGACAGGTCTGTACTGACGTACAACAAAGCGACATGTCTGCTAACCCGAATCTAAACAGAGACAACAGGTCTGTACTTACGTACAACAGAGTTGCATGTTTTCGACTCTCAGTTTTACATGATATTTCTATTCTTTCCATTTTCAGATGTATTTGATGTTGCCATACATCCCCAGAAAGTTTGCATACCTCATTTAGACTCAATGTTTGTATGTCTTGTACATAAAAATTAAGACCGATTGGTCATATATCTAAGTTAGTGACACGCTTGACTATTTCTAGAATATTTTATTAGCCTTGAGATTCCCTATATGTATTATGCCTACAAACACATCAAACTAAGTAAAGTATAACACTTAGGATTTAGTTGCATTATGTGTGAAAGACTAAATACTTAGAGTCTGTAACGACGGTGCTAATTTTCGTCACTTTGAACCTATGTATCTAAGACTTAACTCTTTTTTTTCTGATATTCTCTTTTTTTGTATTTTTGTAATTTTCTCCCTTTTTTTTATTTTTTTTTCATAAGAAACTTACTAAAGACAGAAACTTACTAAAAATAGAAACTTTCCTAAATTAGCAGATTACTGAAAAGAAAGAAAAACTACTACTCTACAATAAAATAAAATAAACTTACTATTACTAAGGTCAAATTACTCTGGATTGCGCATTCCATTCAGTTGAATTAAATACTCAAACCGTGACTTATCAAACGCTTTGGTAAATAAATCTGCATTATTATCTTCTGTTGCCACCTTTACCAGTTTGATTAAGTTCTTTTCAGCACAATCACGAATAAAATGATGCCTTATGTCTATGTGCTTTGTTTTACTGTGTTTAACTGGATTATTAGTTATAGCAATTGTAGATTGATTGTCTATCCTAATAGGAGTTTGAGTGTAAGCCAAACCGTAATCCCGCAATTGTTGGTGTATCCACAGAACCTGTGAGCAGCACCTACCAGCAGCAACATATTCGGCCTCGCACGTTGAAATGGCTACCGATGTTTGTTTCTTGCATTGCCAGGATACCAATCTCCCTCCTAGGAACTGACAACCTCCAGTTGTAGATTTGCGCGTCAAGCTGCATCCTCCGTAGTCAGAATCCGTGAACGCTTCCAACTCTAGATCTCCCTCAGCGTGATACCAAAGTCCCAGCTTCGGTTTCGACTTGAGGTATCGTAGAATCCGCTTCACAGCTTTCATATGCATCTCCTTCGGATTCGCTTGAAACCTAGCACAAATACAAACAGCAAACATAATATCAGGTCTTGAAGCAGTTAAATACATAAGTGACCCAATCATGGCCCGATATAATGTCGGATCCACATCGGTATCACTTTCAGTACCCGGCCCGAGATTGTGATTCACTTGAATCGGCGTGCTGAAGTGGGCAGTCAACTTGTTCCCTCCATCCAAAACCGTTCTAATATGTCATAGACATACTTAGTTTGATGGATAAACATGCCTTCCTTCTTTTGGTCAACTTGTAACCCTAAAAAGAAATTCAACTCTCCCATAGCACTCATCTCGAACTTAGACTTCATAACCTTCTCGAAATCTTTGCACATCTGTTCGTCTGATGATCCAAAAATGATATCATCGACGTACACTTGTACCAAGATAAAGTGTTCTCCCTTCCTCTTCACAAATAGAGTACTATCTATCCTACCCCTTTCAAAACCGTTTTCTAAAAGATGGTTGGATAAAGTCTCATACCACGCCCTAGGTGCCTGATGTAATCCGTAAAGAGCCTTATCTAAGCGATATACTCTATCAGGATATTTAGGATCTGTAAATCCGGGCGGTTGTTCTACATACACCAACTCCTTCACTTTCCCATACAGGAAAGCACTCTTAACGTCTAGTTGATATACCTTAAAGCCTTTGAAGGAGGCAAACGCTAGAAACAATCTAATGGCTTCTAGCCTTGCTACTGGTGCAAAAACTTCCTTGTAATCGATTCCCTCCTCTTGGTTGAAACCCTTTACAACTAATCTCGCCTTGTTGCGCGTGACTACACCCCGATTGTCTCTTTTGCACTTAAAAACCCATTTGGTTCCTATTGCTATCTCCCCTCGAGGTAACGGAACTAACTCCCACACTTCTAGTTTCCTAAACTGTGAAAGTTCTTCCTGCATCGCTTCAACCCAGGAGTTATCCTTAAGTGCCATTTGCACATTCTTAGGCTCTACTTGCGATATGAAACATGAATAAAGACATGTGTGATATGCCTCGGAGTCGTTTATCATCGACAACAACACGGTGTTGTTATTTACACTACTCCGAGTCTTCACACCCTCGTTAGGATTTCCTATGATGCTTTCTATTGGATGGTTCTTGTTAATCCTAGAGGTCTCTATTTCATCAACCCTTAGATTATCTCCTAAGTTGGATCCTATTTCACCTAAAGGGGGAACAGGCTCAGCTTCTACATTTTCCTCCTCACGGACGTTTTCCTCAGAGTTAGAACTTGAAGCTTGAGTCTGATTCTCAGTGTTAGGTGCCTCTTGATCAGCAACTTCTGGAGATCCATATACAGTCGCAGTAGGCTCGGACGTAGATTCGAACGTGGTCCTTGGAAAGATTTGGCCATCGTCGTTCAGATGCAACGTCGCCATGTCCTTCTCGATTGTACCTGCATTATCATCCAGAGGAATGTTAAAAGACTCAAATAACTTATCATAGTCAAATATCCATTCCGGACCAGTTTGGGGTTCATGTGTATAACTTGTGACTTCAATGTTATACACAATCTCCACAGTACCAGTTGTTTTGTTAAACACCCGTTTGTTTGGTGAGTTTGGCACATAACCTAGGAAGTATCCTTCGTCAGCCTTTTCACCAAACTTCGGTTGATGTTTTGTTCTTAAAAGTGTGCATGGTACTCCAAACGGTTCGAATCCAGTTAAGTTAGGTGGCCGTTTATTCAAAATTTCATAGCATGTTTTGTTCAATGATTTGACTGTAAGGACTCGGTTTAAAATGTGGCACGCGGTATTCACTGTCTCCCCCAAAAACATGGTAGGAAGCTTTGAATCCGAAAGCATAGTCCTTGCAGCCTCAATCAAAATATGGTGCACTGAATTGATGCACTATGCCCTTTGATAGGCAATATACACCAATTACAGTGTTTTTGAATTCAGTTCCATTATCACTACGAATCTTTTTAACTCTTGTTCCGTAGGAATTCTCCACTTGGTCTAAGAACCCGATGAGCTTGGAAGCCGTCTCATCCTTTGTACCTAAAAAGAAAACCCAAGAAAAACGTGAGTAATCGTCAGTGATAACTAAACAGTACCAACTACCTCCGATACTCATTTTGTTGATCGGGCCGAAAAGGTCCATATGCAACAAATCGAATGTTGAGGTTATGGAGTTCTGCGTTTTGGACTTGTGTGTCTTCATATGTTGGTTGCCCTTCATGCACGGTAGACACTTGTCCTCGAACTGAAAGCTCTTCATAGGCACACCTTGCACCAGTCCATTCTACGTTATGTAGTTCATCTTTCTTAGGTGCAAGTGAGCCATGCGTCTGTGCCACAGTACCGATTCCGTCTCCGAAGCTTTGGATAATAAACAAATTGGCCCCATCGAAGTCTCCGGCTTGTTCATATCCAGCATGTACAAGTCATTCTTCCTTGGCGCCCGCATCAATACCCATTCTTCAGGAATTTTGAATCCAGGCTTTAGCACTAAGGCCTCAGTGTCAGTAAATAACACCGAGTTCTTCTTATCACAGATTTGAGAGACACTAATGAGATTATGAACCAGTTTATCAACGTGATAAACTTGATCCAAAGTAATCGTCCCATTAGTGACTTCTCCAGTTCCAGTGATATTTCCACCCTTGTTACCCGCGAATGATACGAATCCCCTATTACCTCCCTTGAAGTCTGTGAGTAGACTTCTTTCCCCCGTCATGTGCCTGGAGCAACCACTCTCGACGAACCACTTGTTGTTTGGACCGGTAGTTATCTCCTTCACATGAAAGAAAAGAGGTTAGTTATCACGGGGAACCCAAGCCATGACTGACTTGGTAATACCATTCTCGTCCACATACGTGAACTCTTTCAAGTACCCATCTCGCCTTTCAGGTGACCTGGGCCTTTGAACTGAATTCTGTTGTGGTGCCGAATGATTTAAGTTCACTCTTTGCCGTGGTGTAGGCATTTGTTGTGGAGCTCTGGAATAATTTCTATTATATGCCATTTCTGACTGTGATCCTTGAGCTCTTACCGGTGCATATTGTCTAACTGGAGTATGAGACCTAACTGGAGTATGTGACCTGCTAGGTGTGGTGCTCCTATAGACTTGTGGTGGTGCTGACCTAGATTGATTAAAGACACGATTCGGTGAATTTGTCCTAATCACTTCCTTTGGTCCAACCTTAACCGGTGTGTTTTTCACAACTTGTTTGGGTGCGGCCTGCACAGTTTTCTCGGTAGGTTGAGAACTACTGCTGCTTGCCACATTGGGTGAGGGCTTAACAAGTGTTGGGTTCACTGTCTTAGGGGTAACATCTGCTATCCTAAGTGGACAGTGAGAAGCAACATGCCCTTTCTCGTGACATCTAAAGCAAGACATCTTATCATGGACTTTTTGGTTGTTCCCTTAGATATAGGTGTCTCACTAGTGTCTATCTCCTTTGGTACATCTACAGTGTCTGTCTCTTCGACCTGGTCAGCCCATGAAATTTTCTGTTTTCCTGCAGGTGTTTCACTGGAGGAAGACACAAATTTCACTTTCTTGACCTTGACGGTTGAGTCAGCCACCTGAGGTGTATTTTCAATTGTAGGCTCTGGTGTCTGTTCAGGTAGGTCCTCTAAGTCTACTGACTTGTCAGTTTTCTCCTGAGGCTGAGGCACATAATTAGCATTGAAAGATGGAGGAATTTCGTGAAATCCTAGACCTACAGGCTTCTTAGACTGTCTTTGGGCATCTAAGACTTTTCCTAGATTTAGGCTCGAATTCCTAAACTTTTCAAGCTTACTATTTGCCTCTGCTACCTTAACCTTGGTCTCGGCTAGCTCTATATCCTTGTCCTTAAGACTTTTTGTTAAGGCCTCTACGTGCTCATACATTAGTTCTATCCTAACACACTGCTCGCAGAGTTTGTCTTTTAGAACTACCACGTCTTGAGCATCAGCCTTAAGTTTTTCTTTTAAATCTTGCTTTATATCATTTAGGCTAGCGTTTTCAATTTTTAAATTCTCATTTTGAGCAGATATGGATTTATGTGATTCTAAGACTAGATTTAACCTATCATTAGAAGTAGCACACAAAGCACATAATTCACGAAATAAGGAATAAGACAGACTAACCTTTGAGTTATCAGATTCCACGTTGGCCATCTGAGCAGCAAACTCCAGCACTGTCTGACCATTCGCCTTTTCAACCCACATCGGACTATTTTCCCTTGTGGTCTGCTCGTCTTCTTCACAACCATTCTCCGTAACTTCAGCCATGAAAGCTCTAGCATTGGACTCAGGATGTGAACTCCAGTCATAGGTACCATCTAGCTGTCTGTCAGAAGTGACATTGGATAGTAGACCCGCTAGATTGGCTTGACCAGAAGAGGAACTTGGAAGGTATCGTTGTTGGGACTGATTTTGGTACTGTCCCTGATGCTGACTCTGTCCTTGGTATGTCTCTACCTTCGGTCTTTGACACTCCCTGGCGAAGTGTCCCAATCCCTGACAGTTGTAGCATTTCACCTTGGACTTATCAAACCCGATCCCCTTGTTATTCATTTGCAGATTCCTCCCAGTTCTTTTGATGAATCTTTTTACCCTCTGGGTCACCATGGCCAATTGCCACTTAAGATCCATTTCCTCTAAGTCATCAGGGTCGACCTGATCGTAATCTTCATCCCATAGAGCTGGGTCATTGATTTTCCGTTGAACACAATTTCCGTATGCGGCCACAAAAGAAGCAAGTAGATTCAGATGCTCTTCCGCTGACTTTGCGCTCATGGGCATCTTCGAATAGCTTTGACTTGACGAAGCCTGTTGGACTTGAGGTTGCGGTTCTTCCGATCGTCCTAATCCTAAGAACGCGCGATTCAATGAGTCTTCAGACTCTGCTGGCGATGACGTTTCTCCGGTGAAAAACGCTGTAGCACTCTTCGGTTCAGCTGTCACTGATGATTTAGATGTCTTTCCAAAATACATTGCCGGATTCTGGACTTGCTCGTAATCAGTCTCAGCCTTAATCATCTCAAAGTGATATGCCCTCAACGTTCCCACAATGTCATCAGATGATAGAACCTTGTGATAATATCATCCAACTGTTCATCCTTAATTGCCTTGAAAATCGCGAACTGTTGCTGTAACAGCTCTGTACGCTTTCTCCTAACCCGAGGATTTCCCTCACACCTCTTCTCAAGCGACTCCCAAAGGTCTTTTGATGTCCTCTGAGTCCGGAATGTGTGTAGAATATCTTGCGGTAACGCCATTCGGATTAAAGAAAAAGCTTTGTTTTCAGCTTCAAAAAGTTTCTTGTCATCTTCTTTCATCATCTGATATGACAAGACCTTTTGACGGCCTTCAACTTCAGATACTGGCGGAATGTACCCTTCATCTATGCACACCCACATGCGCATATCATTGAATCGTACAAAATCTGTAAAACGATCCTTCCACCAGTAATAGTCCTCAACTTTCATCAACTTAGGTGGTGCATTTGCCTTCCCAACTTCGTGATCCATCTCAAGGAATTTCTGAAGATTTGACATCTTTTCTGAAACAAATTGAATTTGAACTTAATTAAGTTAATTCGAAACTGATTTAGACTAACTTATTCGAATCTAGGTAGATTCGAAACTAATTAAGATTAAATCTTTTGTGATTAAATTCGATTAAGTCTTAAAATTCAATTAGATTCGAAATTATGTCAGATTCGAACAAATCCTTAGAATCGATGGTCCTTAGAGTCGAAGGTCAGCAGACTCGAATTTCAGCAGATTCGAAACACAGATTCGAAAAAGATACTAGACTCGAAACAAACTCGAAACTAATCTAGACTCGAGATCCTATTCGAATGAAGCAACAGATTCGAAACAAGATAGATTCGAAATTCTCTGAAATTGACTCGAAAGGAGCGTATTTAGGTTAGACTCGAGACTAAAGTGAAACCCTAATTACCCCTATAGATTCGAGCGCCGCAAACTCGAAAAACGGCTAACACTTTGATTTTTTGACGTTTTACAGATTAAATCACTATTTTTCAAACGAAAAATAATGATTTCGATCAAAAACGTGAAAAACCACAAAGTGTTTCCCGAATATGAATTTGCTAAGCTTGAAAACACGTTTTTGAGAGCAAAACCGTCCAACTAGCGTCAAGAAACCTAGAATGTATCTGATGAACACGAAGAACACCAAGAACACTCCGTAGGCTCTGATACCACTTGTAAGGTCTACGACTGCAAGATCTCTCTAGACGCGGATCCGTGAACGAGTGCGGAATCCTCGTTGACGGTTAGACGGACAACTCTCAACCAACGGAACACGGAGACTATTAGACGCTGAACGAACGACACACGAACGATCCTACGAACTAATTCTCTCCGAAACGGCACTCACCTAGCTGATAAACTCGAGATCGCCTCTTGCTTAATTCCTCACGAATTCTGCAAAAAGTCATCTAATTATTCGAGTCTATCCCTAATTATAGACCCTGATTCGAGTCTGATGTGGGCCAAACTCGAATCTGGCCCAAGGCCCATTCGAGTCTGTCCATATTGACATCCTCGAATCTAGCCCATTCGAATCTAAGGTCTCATTCGAATCTATCACAGATTCGAATGTGTTCCCTT
Organism: Centrapalus pauciflorus; assembly: GCA_020465985.1. Lineage (NCBI taxonomy): Eukaryota > Viridiplantae > Streptophyta > Magnoliopsida > Asterales > Asteraceae > Centrapalus > Centrapalus pauciflorus. Next base: position 93,369 of record JAANYP010000719.1, on the reverse strand, counting down.
AAGAAATTCGAATCTAGCCAAAACACTTAAACTCTTAGGTGATGAAACTTATGTTTTACTTATGCTTGAGTTAATCTTTGACCTTTATGTTTGAACTTCTTGTAATATGGTACATCAAGTTCAAACACACAATCAATAACAGACAAACACATATAAACATATATATCAAAACACTTGTTAATACTCAGAATATTACTTAAACCATAATGCAGATCGATTAGACTGCTATCGTCACACAGGGTGTACCAACACTTAATTGTAAATATTTAATTATACACTAAAGGGGAGATTGTTAGCCCTAAAATAGTGTATAATTAAATATAATAAAAGTCTAGGTTCAATTTATAATTAGGAATAGTTTACTTTGGGGGAAATCTTAATTTCCAAGACTTTAAGGGGAGTGTTTGGACAAACCCCAAAGTAAGTTTAGGTATAAATGATATTGTTCTCCTAGGGTTTGAGAAGAAGACACAAATGAGCCTCCATCTACCCTCCACCAAGTGTGTGTGTTCTTGAGTGTGAAAGTTCCTAGAGATGGAGTGTCAAAATTCTCTCTTGTAATCTTCATATTCTTAATACAAATCGTTTGATTATTGTGTTTGAGTGCAAAATATACTGGGAGTCAAAGTTATCAACGACGTATTGAAGTTTTTTTCATTTGGAAAAAATATATAATCAAATTATTTATTTGTGGTTTCTTCATTGAAAATATTTAATCAAAAATTTTAATTATGAATGGTTCGAAAAAATCAAAAACAGGAATGGTTCTTCACTGTTTAATCAAAAAAATGAAATTCTGAATGCTTCATCGTATGTTATTGAAAAAATTCAAATTGTAATGGTTAGTCTTTCTTTTAATCTTCTTTTAATTAAAATCAGAATGGTTCTTTTTTTAAAAAAATAAAATTAAAAATCATAATGGTTAGCCGTTTTTTGATAAAAAAAAAATCAAAATGGTTCATCATTGTCATTTTTTGATATAAAAAATTAATATCGGAATGGATCTTTTGTTTAAAAATATAAAAAATCATTATGGTTTATCGTGTTTTGATGAAAAAAAATTTAAAATCAAAATAGTTTATCGTTTATTTGATCGAAAGAAACACAATAGGAGTGTGACAACCTCCAAACCCGACTATATGTCACGTCATTTACAATACACAAGTGACAATAACGCATATAAAATCCATTACCCAATGTCAATGGTTTTACACAAACACTGGTAATTAAAAACATTTTAATATAATACAAAGAACACTATTTAACTGCTAACCCAACATATATGCTGTAGGTCCCGAGAGGTTCCCAAAGTATATAGCTTTAAGCTGTAGAGGGGGGTGAATACAGCTATTTACAAACTACACACTATTTTCTCAATGTTTGTATGTATTATCAACAATTTGTTAATTACAAACAAGCTTGAATGCGGAATAGTTCAAGCTGAGATGACAGATACAACAGTATGTTCACTAGTCTAATACAAACTCAAACTAGTATACAATGAATACACTCACTAAGAAGCACTCACTGTGTTTACAAGACTTAAGGGAACAGCTTATGTAAAACAGCTTAGACACACAGATACTGATTTACACAGAAGGCTTGCATGCATGAAAATCACACTTGCACGTTCACTCTTGTTTAGCACTTAGCTTTCTTTCACACTTCTTTCTGTCCTTAGAAGCTTCCTTTTTATACCCACTAGAGGATTCTAAGAGAAACATCTTCATTGGACGAAATGAAAAAGGAGAAGTCTTGTTGAAAGACAACATAACCTTTTCCTGCACTTTTCTGAAAAGCAGACTTGTCTTCACAATGTGTGCAGAACTTTTTGTCTTTTCACTTTGTCTACTGTTGCATTGCCTTTAACTAATTTAGGAATGTCAACTTTGCGTCTTTCTTCCTTGTAAAGGCCTATTTTGATATAAGAAAAAGGTCTGTCACCCTTTTTCAAATAACCTTTTGTCTTCATGTTACAGAACAGCTTGGGCAGGCTGAGCAGTTCTGTTTTCCACTTTGTCTTCGACTTTGTAAACTGATCTTGTAGTCAAAAACAATACACGATGACTTGGAAACATATTCCATAAAGTGTTTAGCCTGTTCACAAAGAACAGGTTCTGTTCACAAAGAACAGAACACTTTAAAATTGCCCAAGCTGCTCACCAGTGTAGAGCAGCGTAGACAGTTTATGTCCAGCCTGTTCAGCAGACAGAGCAGCTTGGACAAACTGTCTTAGTTGCAACTCATGCAACATATAGAACAGCTTTAGACTGAAATTGCAAATCATTTTCAGGTTTCAATAAGGCATATAACAGGCCTTAAATTCAACCTTCAAATGCATCAACAGGTTTGATTATAAATCTCCCCCTCAGATGTAGAACAGGTTTAACTGAGGCCTTTTTGTGCCTAACAATCTCCCCCTATTTGCAATAACCAGTCTAAGCTGGTCTTATCAAAAATCACTATATATTTTTACAGTACATTTGCTGAAATAAAATAACAACATTACAGTAAAGTAAAAGATCAGTTTATATATACACTGATTCTTGATTTCATACAACAACACATGTTTTTAGAAGAGTACAACTAATGTACAACTAATGTAAAAGAGAATTACAACTAATGTAAAAGAGAATTACAACATATGTAACATTGAGTACAACTAATGTACATTGGACTGTTTTTGTTGGGAGCAGAAAACGGTAAGCCTGTCCAACTGATGGACAGCTTCCATTCTTCACCTGCCCAGATGGCAGATGGACTTCACTGGACTGCAGATGACATTCCTTGTTTGAATCTTCTTTCAAGTTCTTCCCTCGTTTCTTCCATTTCTTCAATTTCAACTCTGAGAAACATGAAGTTAGAATCTTGAAGCTCACCTCTGTTGTAAAATCCTCTCAGCTCATCCAAGATGGCTGCTCTCCATAAGCTGGACTGTCTGAAGGAGGAGGCAATTCTGAAGGCCGCAAGCTGCTTAAGACCAACTTTATGTAGGTCTGAAGCTCTTTGAAAACATTTCTTTTGAGACAGGGGATCTACAAAAAATGCCCCTAACTCAGGCTCTTCAATTACTTTGCCATCTTCAAAATCTACTCCTTCAGGCAGACTGTGGTCAACTCCTTTAACTTCCACAGCGTAATCTCCTTGTTCAATCATTATAAGGAGTTCTTCCAGCTCTGTGTCCTTCTTAGTCCTCCTGGCCTTTATTTTACGATGTGTCACAAAGACACCTTCACTAACTTCCTTAGAAATCAGGCCAAGATCTTTTACTCTTTCCATCAACTTCTTGACATATGCCCTGATTTGTTTAGCAGTTTCAGACTTTGATTCACTCAAGGCAACTGCCAGCTCAATCCACTCCCTGTATCCCATCTGAGCTACATCAGTGTGGTCATAAGTTTCCAATTCTGGGCCTGTTGCACCCATCCTTGTTATTTTAAGCTTCCACCTGCTGCCTTTCCCTTGATACAGGGACACTTTGACAATTGCTTCCTTGGCTAGCTTCTCTCAAGCAACATCATGATAACTTTTTTCCTTACCAAGTTTGTCAAAGTTGGTATTGACTCTTGCATGGGGTACTTGTTGAATTTGGTCCACAGAGACCTGAAGTACCTTTTCTACTTCCTTCTTCTTTCTCCCCTGCTGATTGTCTGGCAGCTTCCTTATTTTCTTTTGCACCTCCAAGGTAGTCATTTTTAATTTTTCTTGCTTCTTGGAGTCAAAGGATTTAGAAGCTTTTAGCAGATTCTTCTTCTTTTCTCAATTCCTCCAGAGCTTGAAGCTGTCATCTCTAAAACTCAAACAGTAACTTGTGCATAGGAAAGACCATCTCTTTAAGCCCTGGCCTTGTAAATTGAATTTCTGCCTGTTTCGCTGTTATGGGATCATCAGCTGCCTTTTCTTTTCCTTTAGCTGCTGCTGTAGTGACAGCAGCCTCAGGAATTTTCACTTCTTCATTCTTCTTCTTCAAGTTTAGAAATAAAGTTGCCTCCTTTTTACTGCTAGGCCTGTCCTCAGTGAATGACTTCCTCCCCCTTAAGACTGAGTAGGGTTTTGGAGAGACAGCCTGAGTAAGCATAGCAAGTTGTTTGAGAGGCAACCTTCAGCTGCACCTGTTTCAAAAATCTCTGCTGGCTGACCAGTGTGAGTTGCAGACACTGGTATCTCCTTAGGAGAAGAATTTTTCTCCCCCTTAGACTTAGTCTTCGAGGCAGATGACTTCTCCCCCTTTGAAGGAGATGAAGCAGCGACTTCAACACCTGGTCTGCCTGAAGACACAAAGTCAGCAGGCTTGCCAGCAGGTTTAGTAGAAGGTTTAGGACCAACAAGGCTAGTCACTAAGTAAGCCAAGTTATCCTTCACCTCAGTAATCTGGGAAAGACAGGTCTGAAGAGAGGAGGAGTGAGAATCAGCTAGGGAGGTTAGCTTAACTATGTTTTCCCTATCAGATGCTGTGAACAGCAAACTTTGAAGCTGTGCAAGATGTACTTCGAGAGAATCTTGCACATCACCAAGGTTTGAAGACACAGTATTAGATAGGGAGCCAATTAAGGTGGTCAGGCTGGCCAGAGTGGCAGGAAGAGTAGAAGTGCAAGAAGTAAGTAGTGATGACAGCTGTTGGGAAATAGCTGTCATTGAGGACACAAGAGTCCCTGCGGAATGGAAAAAGAATAAGAGAGGGAGGTGATACATGTTGCAGCGGATGCAGTGAGTGCCTCACAGCTGTGGAGAAATGATTATGTTGTGAGGCGGTAGGGAAAGAGAGTCTTGCACGAATCAAAGAACCACTGAAGCGGTGTCGACACAAGAGTCCTGATATGATGGAGGGTAGAGAGTGGCATGGTGTTTTCCCAAAGAACCAACTTTGTGTTTGGTCCAGCAAAGAAAGCTATCCTTCAAAGGCAGTTCCATTTGGGAATGGAGGTGTAGGGTTAGATTGTTTGAGTGGGTAGATGGAGAAGATGATGATGAAGCTGGTGTTTTGAGGATGTGCGGAGTAGGGAAGAGAAACTTATTGAAAGAAGCGCCATATCCTTGTCAAACGTTAGATTGCCCAGCTTGGAGGGGTCAAGGTATGCCTTCAGCAGCGGCTGTAGCTGCACTCACCAGTCTGCAGTGTTTTTGCTTTAGTTGGCCTTTCACGATGCGCTTGTGCTTCCCCTCCTCATCCGCCCAAGTGGGTTGTATCCTCTGCCGTGCCTTGGTCCCCTCCAAGTCACCTCCTCCTTGGGAGTAGGATATGCAATTTCAACATGCAGAAGCAAGTGGTGACACCTGGCTGATGGAATTTGCAAGAAGGATCAGCCCCACCAGATTGATGGTATGATCCCTGAGGGTCATCAGCTTGGGTTGTTGGTCCCTCATCAGCTGTTGGTGTAGAACAGTTTGTATCATGGGGGCAGAATTTTGAGGCTAGCTGCTGATTGTCTATATCAGCAGCGTGGGCACCTCGTGCGACTCAAGGGTGTGAGGAGATATGAGTGGGGAACAGTGTGGACACAGTATGGAGTGGAGAGTAGACTCTGTCTTTTTCAAATCCCAGCCTGTTGGGAAGGCTGGGATATTGTGTGGGGAGCTCCGTTTGTACAACGGGTTCCTGTTGGGAGGAAACCAAGAGGGTCTAGGGGCTGACTCTGGGTAGACGCAAATTGAGTGAAGCGGCTCCAAAGAGCTGAACCTTCTCCCAAAATGAGAGGCAGCAAGGGATTGCTTCTTTTAGCAACTGAACCTGTTGAGGGAACAGAGGAAGTGGTTCCTGTGGGCTGGTTTTCTTTATGGTGCGTTGGTAGTAATGAATGAAGTGGTGATTGTGGGAGAGGGGAGAGGATCTGTATGGGACAGGGTGTGAGACTGGGTTAGGAACAGTGGGGCTGCCTTTCCATGGTCTCTTTGCCACAGTTAGGCAGCACCCCTAAGGCCTTCACTTCAAAAAATGAACCAGGGGTGAGGAATCCTGCTCTCTCACCACAAGGCTAAAGGAACAGACTCAGACTGAGCTGTTTTTGGCCTTCTTTTCACATGCCCAGCGTCAAGCAGTTGCCAGGGTCTCTTTACAGTTTGGACCTGGCTGTTGATTTTTTGGCGGGAGCAGCACTTCTGATCCACCCTCACAGCAGAGGGCCTTCCACCAAACCTAACACCACCCTCCTCATTGGTGTCGATAGAGGAGGCTCATTTTTGGAGTACAGGAGTATAGAAAACTCTATTCCCTATGACAGGGAATGCAAGGCAGACTGAAGTAAAGGGCTGAGAGTTGTATAATTGCTCACACACAACCATGTCTAAAAATGAAGGCTCAATAAACCTGGGATAACGGAAATGCACGGGTCGTGACGCTTGCTGCACCAGGTATCCTCAAGTTCACAAAAATCCACTTACCCATGATCAAGGGTAGTTCCCAGCCACAGCGGTAAGGCTATTGGAACTTTATTTTCTGCTGAGTTGGTCAAATGAACCAACTTTGCTTCCAAAAACACATCCACCACTGAGGGCAAATATAAAGCTATAAAATAGGTAGGAGAGAGGTACCTTCCAAACAGTGTTGCTCAAGTGGGTTCGCTACACCACAAAACGTAGCAGATTGCCATTTGTAAACATCCTAGCTTGGAACCGTTGTTCAACAGGTCCTCAACAATTGGTAAGATGAAGCACCTCTCTGAGCCGATCACAGTTATCTCATGGTCTGAGTCCCATGGAGAATTGTCACCCTTGATGACTTGGTGTTGGGGTTGTAGGAACAGGTGTACAGAACTCATACACCATCGCCTGGTACAGGAAACGCACCAGGAGTGCAGTCATGCATAGTGTCAACGGATGAACTGCAGAAACGCCACCATTTTGACATAACAGGTCCCCACAATAGTTTTTTGGGATAGTAAAGGTTTGCTACGTAAGTTTTGTGGGTTTGATGGTCAGCAGTGGGTGACTGATGAATGTTTTGACAACATCATAACCAACGAACACGAAGAAAGGGGTTGGTCTGTAGAGGCCATTTGGGAATTCCTAGGTTTGGAGAAGCAGAGGATAACAGTGGTTTTGGGATTTGATGGATTTTGCGATGTAAGTGTTGTATGAGAGGATAAGGTTTGTGCGAGTTCGATTTGAAATGTTAGTTAACGAAAACGAACGGTGTCCATGGCAGAAACATTTGTCAACCACTTGAACTTTTTAATCAACTAACACACGGAACCCACATTATCCGCAGTAATTAAGTAATAAAACATGAAATGAGTACTTAAGTTTGAAGAAGGTAATTAACGAAGGGGG
>JAANYP010000719.1:0-84714 GCA_020465985.1 Centrapalus pauciflorus | reverse complement strand
TCTGCAAGCTGTTCATTTGTGGAAATAAAAACTTTACCTCCACATTACCTTTTGGATTGTGATCCCTGTGAAGTTGATGTCTGACTTCAATATGCCTTTGTTCTTGAGTTGATGAAATCTGGATTGTTGGGATGGCTATGGCACTTGTGTTATCACAACAGAATAGGAGTTTTCCTAACAACAAGTCTGCAATATGTTCTTCAATGCTGAGCTTGCATCCACAGAGATCTAGCCCACCGCAGCTTCCTAGCAGCCTATAGTCAGCTTCAGAGTAGAAGTGGAACACTGAGTTCTGCTTGTCTTGCTCTCCAACTGATCAACTTTCCACCAAGGAGTTGACCATTCCCCTGTTGTGCCTTTTCCTGTCTAACATGCCAGCCTCTGCAAAACTCAGAATTCTGAATAAACCCGTTAGTGCAAGTGCTTGAGTTTTGGGCTTCCAAAGACCCAAACCTGGGAGTACCCTTCAGGTATCTGAGAGATCTCTCTAAACAGCGTGCAATATGTGATTCCTTTGGATTAGTGCGACACCTAGCACGATAAACGGTGGCAAACATACTATCAGGTCTGCTAAGCCAACCCTAGTCAAGTTATAGCACGCCTCCCAATCATGCTCGTAAGCTGTTACTGAATGACAAACCGCTTTTGCCACTGGCCTCGCATCCAATTTTACATTGGTTGCCATTTGGGTTTGTAATAGGAGAAAACTTTGATCAAATTTTTAAACACTTTTTAAAAAGATTAAAGTGTACTTTCTTTGATTTTAAAAATTTCCAGTTGAGGTTGTTTCACCTGTAATCTAATTAAATAGAAAGTTAGTTCTGCCCATCAACTCCATTCATAACATTGGCTTTCATGAGTATATGATAAAAATTCTTGACATAGTATGCTCATTAGTAGATAAGCCAAATATTATGTCATCACATAAATTTGAACAAGCATACTATCCGAACTGTCACCTCTTAGAACAATTTCGGTATCCACTTTACCTCTGGTAGTCAGATAAGAGTACCCATTGCTCATAAGGAATTCAGTAGTAATAGGGACATATAGTAAGAGTGTCATACCCGGCTCTCGGGGCGTTTGTTTTGAGACCCCATAGAGAGAGAGCTTTGCTAAGTTTAAGACAAAAACCTGGGTGTTGTTCATTTTTCACAACTCTGGAGGCTGCTGACATATACTTCTATTCTGCCGCTCCCATTCAATCAAATGCACTTTTCAACATCCATTTGAAAATAACTTTATGCTCTTCTCTATAACTACTCACACATAAAATGATTTCGCAGCGTAGGCTCGAATCCAAACGAATTGCTTCTAGCCTGGCCCACAGGAGCAAATGTTCTATCATAGTCAATGCCTTCCCCGTCTGTAGCCTGCGCAAACAAGTCTTCGCCCTTAATTTCTAAGACATGACCTTGCTATCCATTTTGTTCCTGAAACCCCATTTTGTGCCAATTTTTTTTCCTTAGGAGGCCGGTTGTGGACAGCTTCCATACTTTGTTTCTCTCAAACTGAGAGTTGAGTTCTTCGCTGAGGCAGTGAATCATTGGCATCTTTTCGTGCTTCTCATCGCACTTCTTTGGCTCCATCAGGTGAAACAGAAACTAGAGACATACACAAGTTCCCTAAGCTGTAACCCACCGAGTTTGTATCCCTTTATTGATGTCACCAATTTCGGATCATTGGGGTGACATCTGATCCACTTAGGATCATTTTTTCAATGATGACTTACCAGAGTTGTTGTTAACCATCTTCAGCAGAGGTCTTGTTTGAACAGCTCTCAAGATTTTCAGACACGACTGTTGTCTTGAGCACTGTTGCTTAGTGTGACACATGTCTGCCACACTGTTGAATCATCATCCGCTGAGGAACTGGGGAAAGGAAATTTCAGATGATAGTGTTATTATTCTGGCACATTCCGTTGTAATTATAAGTCAGTACATTTATCATCACTAGGGTTGTATTCTGTATGACATACTCCTCATTCAGTCCATCATGCTTACGCAGGTCCCCACTAGGGATGTAGTGGAAGCTTTTTGGTCCTCTTCATTGATGAATGCATCAGATCATTTTCGTCCCCCCTCACTAAAACAAAATAAACAAATAAGTTTTGATTGTCAATCTCCTGAAACTGATTCATGGATACAGATCTTTGGTGGTAGGCATTCTTGGACTCTTCAAAGGTGACATACTGATAGTTCATCTATCACCTTTCGTTTGTTGTTGTATACTCTGAGGCTTTGGAGCACTAGAAGACGTAAAAACCGTAACGCCAACAAACACTCCTTATCAGCTTTTCTTAGCGCTTCAATTTTGACAGATGATTGGTTGGTCCCTTTGATTGATTCAGACATGAACGAGGTAGTGGTACATCCAACACAGTGGAATTGGAAGAAAATAGCTGGACTTGACATTTTGGGCTTTTCATCCCTATTGCGCAGCTCCCTCGGCGGTCTTGGTTGCACCTTTTCCCACTAAGGATTTTTTGAGGTGAATTGAGAGCAGGCAGTAACTTGTTGACCGGCTTCAGACCAAAATGATGAAGGTAACCTGATGCCATCATGCAATGCGATATACTGGCAGCTTCAATGAGAGATCGGTTTCTCCTTTCAGCAACTCCATTTTGTTTAGGCGTTCTCCTGCTGAAAAACGTATTGATATCGATACCTTTCTCTTCACAGGTCTTCAAGCGTTACTGTTTCTGAATTCAGGTACCATGATCAGCTTCTACGCGCTTTACTTGGGACAGAGTTCAGCGATTTCCATCTTTTAACACATCAATAATCTTCTCTACGCCCACTAGCCTCTCCTTTGATATCTTTCAAAAAAGATCACCATAGTGTACCTGTTGAGAACTCACAACCATTACAAGAGTGTATCTTTCTTCCTCCAGACTTGGGACATTAATAGGTCCAACACAAGTCCATATGGATTAAGAAGCTGTGGTCGTATCAATAGAAAAAAATTAGTTTGGATTTAAAAGCTGTTTTTCTCTGCTTGCGCTTTCTCCTCAATGCTGTGCATAAATCTATCTTTTGGCTAAAAGCATAGCAAGGCAAACCTGCGGTTGTTCACCAACTCTTTCTTACAGAGTTTACGTTTATTGATGTTCTTGGATAGTACAGGTTTTTGTGACATGATCTTCTATTGCCATAACCAGTTTGAGAAAGCGTTGGTTCTTGTGAGTGAAAACGAGAAGAAACCCCGTTTAGTTGTGGGATCAGCAGAATGCATTCTCCACAACATCTACACCTTTCTTCGTTGATGCACCAGCTATCTCTTTGCCTGGTGGATCCAATATGTCACCCAGGTGCTCATCAAATGTTTAACTTTGTGCTAGCTTAGCATCACACAGTTGACTTATGCTAACAAGGTTATGTTTTAGCCCACCACATAGGCTACCCTTTTGAACACTGCAGCACCAGCTTTAACGAGTTCCAATCCCTCAGTGGATCCCTGTATGTACATTGTCACCCAAAGGTTGACTTTGGCCCTTTTCAGGCCTGAGATCACTCCGCAGTTCTTTAACCTGTCCTGTGCCCTGAGCAGCCACTGTCCAAGTACCCAACCTGGGAAGGTTGTTTTTCCTGCAGAGTGAGAAGAGAATTATCGTTATTTAGGGGACTCATCACACAGATGAGTTCTCCTACTTCATCACCCTTGTTGATGGGATTTGAATGTCCACACTAAATTCCCTATTTGATGGTATCAGTTTGAATACCCTCCTCAGTGACTATGTCTTTCCACCACTGCTTGTAAACAGCTGTGTGGGGAAAACAGCAGAGCCAACAGCCTCATGTCCTCAGATTCAGAACAGTCCTTGGCCAGATGTGTCTTCTTCCCACACTTATAACATTTTCTCTTTTGGTGCTTTTGGAAGAAGAAGGTTCCTCATTCAGAAACACATTCTGAACTGTTTTTGTTGATTCTTTCAGCAGTTTTAGCAATTTTTGCAGAATCAACAGCTTGTGTGGTAAGTTCATAGGCCACAGCTTTGACTGTCTCTTCTTTCCTCTTTTTGGGAGGACAGATGTCAAAGACAGGAAGCTTGATTGGCCTTTGAGCTTCCACAGGTTTGGAAACTTATTCCCAGTTGTCTCAGTTTGAGCAATGGCTTTGCCTTTGCCCCTACTGAGTTGTGATTTATGCTGCCTATCAGCATACTCACTGTGTTTGGTTTTGAAAAACTTATTTTCATTTAAATCCAACTTACCACCATGATTTGAAAACTTATTTGAAATCACAGCAGTTTTGTTTTCAACCTGAGACTTACCCTTGTTGAAAACAGGCTGCTTACTTTTTGAAAACTTATTTTCAAAATGTTTAGCATCAAAAGGATTAACATGCTTTTTACCAACAGCTTTGGACTCTGAACCTGTTTTGTCAACAGGCTTAGCATCCACAGCTTTAGTTTGAGCATGTTTTCCTTTCTTCTGCTTGTGTGAGCTAGCAGAGCACTTAGCAGGCTGTTTTGGAGAACAAACTCCAACATCAGCTTTTGAGCTGAGTTCACACAAGCTGTCAGTATTTTGAGGCCTGACAAACCTATTTGTTGAAATAAGTTTACCATTCACATTTTGGATGAATGTATTTGGAAGTTCACCAAGAGTGGACAAGTCTTCTTTCAAATTACTTATTTCAACAATGGAAGCTGCTGTGTCAAGATCCCCTCCAAGATAGGCTTGGATTTGAGCAGGGATCTGTTGACTGATACAATGGCTGACTTTTTGTGCAGATTGTCACCAAGAGTCAACTATCTTTTGAAGCTTAGCATGCTTTATATCTGTTTCTCTCTTTTCTTCCAGTAAAATGGAGTTGATGTGTTTTAATTCATCAAGCTCAGTTTCCAACTTATAGAAACTGTCCAGTTTACTGGTTTTAGTTTTAAGATCAGCTTTAAGTTTAGAGATTTCAGATAATAAAGCATCATGCTTCTCAACAGCAGCTTTCAGATCAACAAGCATGTATTCAAACATTTTAACTTTTTCTTCAGAACTGTAAGCCATAAAATTTTGTACCTTATACATCATTGTAGGATTCCAGTTCTCCAAGCTGCTGAAGGCTTCAGCTTCAGCCATGTCCTGTTTGAAACTGCTTGTTGATGGAACATCAGCGTTGGCCATCAGACACTGATTATCTTCTTCATCAGATGATGAATCAGATTCCTCCCAGTCACATGTCTCAGCCATGAGTCCCTTCTGGCGATTGGAAGACACAGAGTTTTCCAATTTCCTCAGCTTAGCCATGGCCATAAGGTACTTAACCCTATAGCCATCATCCCTGTTAGTCTTGATAGGTTTGGATGACTGACAAACAGCTTTTGACACACAGTCAGCAGCTATATGGCCCGTTTTGCCACACTTGAAGCACTCAGCCTTGGATTTGTCAAATGCTTTCTTTTTGCCAGCACTTGCACCTCCTTGTAGCAAACTTCTTCCAAATCTTCTCTTGCTGAACTTTTTGACAAGCATAGCTATCATTTGCTCATCATCTTGTTCAGTAAGATCTGCAGCCTCTTCTTCTTCAGACACCTCCTCCTTATCATCATCCTGTTGATCAGGTTGAGTGAACACATCACTCACCTGATTAACAGACTGTCTCACATTAGCCACAAAGGCAGTACCTCTTCTGGACATTTCCAAGGCATTCCTCTTTTGCTGCCTTGATTGTTCATCATTCAGTAAGGATCCATACAGATTGACCAGATCCATACTTCTGATAGTACCTGAGTTTCTTAGGATGGTTGAGAAATAGTTCCACTCCTCAGGTAAAATGTCCAGAAACTTGTTCACCAAAGTAAGACTGTCCTTGGTGATCCCAACAGCTTTGAGATCATTCACCAGAGCAGTGAACCTGGTGTAGGTTTCTGTGAGAGACTCCTTTGGTTTGGCAAAGAAGAGTTCATACTGTCTAACAAGATTGTTAATCCTGTTGTCCAGTGTGATTGTGGGTCCATCATAGACGGTACACAGAGTATCCCACATCTCCTTTGCAGTCTTCATCTTCTCAACCTGCTTGAACACATCATCAGGAAGAGAAATGACCAGGTTGTTTCTGGCCTTTGCATCCAGAGCTACCATTCTCTTGTCTTCATCAGACCATTGAGCTTTTGCTTTCTCAAAGGTCCTGATTTCAGGAGCAGCTCCTTCAACCGCTGGAGTTATTGTAGTAACAGAGGTTGGCACATAGGGACCCTCCATCACTATCTCTGGCAGTTGTACATCCAGATTCTCTAAATAGAGCATCATTCTGCACTTCCAACCAGAGAAGTTTTGATGATTAAATTTTGGAGGCTTGCCCATAGAGCCATTGTCATAGTAAGAAGAGTTTGCAGCACTGTTGTCCATGGAAACTTGGGATTATGAGAGATCTAGAATGACACACACTCTAAACTGCTCTGATACCAGTTGTAGGTCCCGAAAGGTTCCCAAAGTATATAGTAATAAACTGTAGAGGGGGGGTGAATACAGTATTTAAAAACTACACACTCTTTTTCTCAATGTTTGTATGTATTATCAACAAATGTTAATTACAAACAAGCTTGACTGCGGAATTGTTCAAGCTGAGATGACAGAATACAACAGTATGGTTTCTAGTCTAAGACACACTCAAACTAGATTACAATGAACACACTCACTAAGATGCACTCACTGTATTTTACAAGACTTTAAGGAACAGCTTTGGTAAACAGCTTAGACACACAGAAGCTTGTTTACAGAAGATTTGCATGCATGAATATCACACTTGCACGTTCACTCTTGGTTTAAGCACTTAGCTTTCTTCACATTCTTTCTGACCTTAGAAGCTTCCTTTTATACTCACTTAGAGGATCTAAGAGAAACATCTTCATTGGGCAGAATGAAAAAGGAGAAGTCTTGTTTGAAAAGACAATATAACTTTTCTGCACTTTTCTGAAAAGCAGACTTGCCTTCTCTTGTGCAGAACTTTTGTCTTTTTACTTTCTACTGTTGCATTGCCTTTAACCATTTTAGGAATGTCAACTTTGCGTCTTTCTTCCTTGTAAAGGCCTATTTTGATATAAGAAAAAGGTCTGTCACCCTTTTTCAAATATCCGTTTGTCTTCATGTAACAGAACAGCTTGGGCAGGCTGAGCGGTTCTGCTTTCCACTTTGTCTTCAACTGTGTAAACTGATCTGGTAGTTAAAAACAATACATGATGACTTGGAAACAAATTCCATAAAGTGTTTAGCCTGTTCACAAAGAACAGGTTCTGTTCACAAAGAACAGAACACTTTAAAAATGCCCAAGCTGCTCAACAGTGTAGAGCAGCGTAGACAGTTTATGTTCAGCCTGATCAGCAGACTGATCAGCTTGGACAAACTGTCTTGGTTGCAACACATGCAACGTATAGAACAGCTTTAGACTGATATTGCAAATCATTTTCAGGTTTCAATAAGGCATATAACAGGCCTTAAATTCAACCTTCAAATGTATCAACAGGTTTGATTATAAAATCTCCCCCTCAGATGTAGAGCAGGTTTGACTGAGGCCTTTTTGTGCCTAACAATCTCCCCCTATTTGCAATAACCAGTCCAAGCTGGTTTTGTCAAAAATCACTATATATTTTTACAGTACATTTGCTGAAATAAAATTACAACATAACAGGCTGTATTGACAGCTTCTGCCCAGAAAGTCATTGGCAGTTTAGAATCAGCTAACATTGTTCTAGCAGCCTCAATTAATGTTCTGTTCTTTCTTTCAGCTACACCATTTTGTTGTGGTGTTCTTGGTGCACTATATTGTCTAGCAATACCTTTGGACTCACAGAAACTGTTTAGAATGTGATTTTTAAATTCAGTTCCGTTGTCTGATCTTATCACCTTAACTTTTGAGTTTGATTGGTTTTCAATCTTAAGGATAAAGGACTTAACTAGCTCAACAGTTTCATCTTTAGACCTAAGAAAGTAAACCCAAGTAAATCTGGTGAAATCATCAACAATAACTAAACAGTATGCCCTTTTATTCAAACCCAGAACAGATGTTGGACCAAATAGATCCATATGAATCAGCTGAAGAGCAGATGAGATTGAATTTACTTCTTTGGCCTTATGAGAAGTCTGTGTTGCTTGCCTTTAAGACATGCTACACAATGATCATCACATATGAACTCCTTTTGTGGTAAGCCTCTTACCAGATTCTTTTTGACTAAAACATTCATGGACTTGAAGTTCATGTGACACATCCTTCTATGCCAAAGTGCAGACTCATTTGATGATGCTTTGGATATCAAACAGCTTAAAGTATTTTATTTGGATAAAAGATCTGTGTCCAAACAGTAGACATCGTCCTTTCTTGGTGTTCTCAGTAAAACAAAATTTTCAGGAATTTTGAAATCTTTTGAAAGGACAATGCACTCAGAATCTGTAAACAAAACGATGTTTTGTTTGTCACAAATTTGAGTGACACTTAATAAATTATACTTAAGCTGTTCAACATACAAAACATCATGGAAAATCATGTTTCCTGCATTAACAGTACCTTTACCTGTAACCTTACCTCCTTTTGAGTTGCCTCCAAATGCAACAAATCCTCCATCAAAGCCTTTGAAATTTGACAAGCACTCAGAATTGCCTGTCATGTGCCTAGAGCATCCACTGTCCAAATGCCATCTTGTTTTATGAGGTGACCTGTGGTTGCCCTGCACAAATAAAAGCTTAGTTAGTAGTGGAGTAAACCCAAACCAAATTGGTTTTGGGTTGGCCTTGTGCATTGACATAACTAAATACTTTTTTCGACTTCTTATACTTAGTGAGATCTACTGATGGAGTCTTTGGAGAGTATTTAGTGATTATATGAGGTATCCAGGTATTTTGATCATCTCTTCTTCTAACAGTCTCAGATGATTCACTAACAGTTCCAGATTGATGCTTAGCAGCTTGATCTGTGTTTTTAGCGCTAACAGCTTAAGTATTTGCACTAACAGCTTCAGAAGTTGGCTTAGCAGTCTGATCTTTTGCATCAGCAGTTTGATCTGAAGATTTGTCCTTGACACACCATATTTGTTTAAAACTTAATTTAGGCTTTGCCAAAACTTGTTTTTGGTGTGTGGACTGTTTTTTATTAACTTTTGAAAGCCTGTGATCAACTGTTTTCTTTGGAACTGGTGTAGCAGAAGGTTTGACCTTTGAATGTTTTGCCTGAGTAGGACTTGATTTTTTTTTTATTCACAGTCTGTTTTGCAATAGCTGGTTTATAGAAACAGTCCTTCGCCATGTGATTCTTCCTGCCACAGTGAAAACACCTTTTGACTATTTGAATTGGAGAACCAGATTTATCTGACAATTTCTGGTTCTTGTTCCTCTGATTTCCCCTTACCTGCTGTTGGTTGGGAAACTTTTGAACACCATGCTTTTGGCATGTGCAGACAGGAACATTTTTACCCTTTTTATTATCTTTGAAGAAGATGCAGTGTTACAGTTAGATAGTACAGAAACTTGTGGAGCAGCATTGCATACACTCATCTTCTCTTTTCCTTTCTTACTAGGGGCTTGGATCTCTATGGGTGCACTCATTGTTTTGTGTTCCTTCTCAACTGCTGTGCACTCATACTCTCTATTTTGAATCTGATCTTCTTTATATTCAGGGCTGGTATCAAGGATAGGATCTACAGTAGTCATAGACTCATCTAATGGTTCATTGACATGTCTATCAGCAACTTCACTCATTGGATGAATGTATTTGTTGTTGTATGGGGGTGGAGTAGCCCTGTAGCCTATGCCTTCTTTAGGATTAACCTGAGATTTTACCCTATCTTTAAATTGGACTTCCATTAGGTGTTCCAGCTTTTGGTTAGCCAATTTGAAGTTACCTAGATCTATACTGACAGATTTTAGTTTCTTATTAGCCTCTAACACCTTTTGTTCAGTCTCTTCTACCTTTTTATTCAGGGATTCTATTTTCTTATTTAGCTCCTTTTTCTCCCACTCATGATATGGTCTATCATGTCCCATTTGAATCTCATTATCCTTATAGTCATTGATCTGTTTTTCAAGATCCTCTATGGCTTGCATATATTCATATCTCCTTTCTTCCATCTTAGCTAGAGTTTTGCACATGCTCTCATTATGGTCTCTGTACTTTTTAACCATATTTTTGCATGATTGAGAGCAGAGTTTAGAATTTACCTCAGATGGTAGTTCAGTGGAGGACACATTTGATGTTTCTGCCATTAGAGCTTGATTTTCAACTCTTCCTCTGTCTGATTACTCTAGTCAAACACATTGTCTTCTTGAGAGACAAGTGCTGTTGATGATGATGTCTGATTGGGCTGTGGAGTCCTTGATGACTGTTGACCTTGAGATCTACATTCTGTGGCAAAGTGACCAAGCTTATGACATTTATAGCACTCAACATTTGACTTATCAAAAGCTGGTTTGCCTTTTGTTCTGCCTTGAAAGTTGGTCCTTCCAGTTCTTTTAAGAAACCTTTTGGCCCTCATGGTCAGCATTGCATGTTGCCACTTTAAATCCATCTCTTCAAGATCATCTGGATGAATTTGTTCTAAATCTTCAGCATTTAGAGCAAACAGTCCATCATTGGCAACAAAAGCCTCATAGTGAGCTTCAGCAGAGTTGCCATCACCACCTGAAAAGGAATCACTGCTATTAGATTTTTCAGAAGACAAAAGAGCAGTATTGTGATTATAAGAAAAGGATTTCTTTTTAGTATCAATCTCAGTCTCAAACACTCTTAGACTGTTGTACAGATCATCCAGTTCTATCTCATCAAGAGTGTCTTTTGCTCTCCATTGTGCAGCATAAACTGTCCATTCTTCTCCAAGAGATCTGAGAAACTTTCTGTTGACTTCATCTTGATCCAGGCTGACTTTTGCACTTTCCGGCTTACTTATCAGTTTGTTGAACCTGCCAAAGATTTGAGTAAGGTTTTCATTCTTGCCACCAGAAAAGTTCTCATACTGCTGTTTCAAAAGATCCTTTTGATTTCTCTTGGTACTGGCATTACCAGCAAATCTTTTCCCTAAAGCATTCCAAAGAAAATGAGCAGTATAAAACTTTTTGAACTGATGTTGATAAGCATTAGGAATGGCTATTTGTAAAAGTGTAAGAGCTTTCATTTCATTCATTCTAGCCTTTCTTTCTAGTTCAGTTTTTGGAGGAGTTTTGACTGGTTTACCCTCATCATCAAGTTCTGGATCAACTACAGGAGGAAATTCAACAGCTTCCCATATGGCATAATCAATGAATTGAATATGCTGTTGAATCCTGAATTCCAACATCTCAAACTCAGTGGGCTTGAGCATAGGCACTTTGAGTCCTTGCCCAGATCCACTACTGCTATTCTCAAATTCCATTGTAAAAGATTAAAAATTTAAAAGAAAGTTTTCGACTTTGAAAAACAAAGAACGACCTGTGGCTCTGATACCACTTGTGAGGATCTAAAAGTAATTAACCAAGACTAACTGATTTGAAGTTATCAGAGTATAAATCAATAATCTTGCTTTGAATCAAAGTTTAATTAAGAAGTTTGCGGAATAACACTTAACTATTTTAACAAAAGCTTTCAGAATCAATAGTAGATAAACACAAGAAATAATCAAGACTGCTTGTATTGCTGATTTCAATGATTACAATCACCTCTAATCTGTTTGATTAGACGAAGAACACAAACTGTTTTTAGGGTTTTACAACCTTAGAGGGTTATGAAAACTTAAACAAAAAGCAATTACAAACTTGAATATGCAGAAAACTCCTATACAATAGAAAGACCTATTCTATGTATATATATTGCTTCTTGATTTGTTTCCTTCAAGGACTATGACTTCTCTGATAGTAGATATGCTGGAATCTTCGTGTAGATATCTTTTCCTGAAAATCAGCACTTTCTGTTGATGAAACTGTTGAGCAGCTTGAATCACTTGACAGCTTGAACAGAGCAGCTCGAGTTGATTTACTCTGGCAGCTTGAACTTTTACATTGGCAGCTCGAGTTTCTTCAACTAACAGTATGAACTTTGTATTTACATATAAACTCTACTAACAGTTTGAGAAGTCTAACTAACAGCTTGAACTTACTTAGACTATTTCCCAACACACTCACTATCTTCCATCAAAAGACTTTTGAAACAAAGTGCTAATTTTTAGAGTGTAGATGTTCCATTGCCTTCTGCAATGATGAACATCATTTCAAGAAACAGAGGAGAGGGTCCTGAGCAGGCTCAGCCTATCATTACTGCTACACCCCCAGGACCCCAACCCACTCCTCATGATACACAAATTCCTTCTGATCCTATTGTACAGCCCCCAGCCCCACTAAAATTTCTATATAAAAGGAAAAGAGGACCAGGAGCTCCTTCCTCCTCAGCCCTCAGACATGAGCCATATAACCCTGTGCAAGAGGACACTTCTGCACAGAATATACAAAGGGTACACATTGAGGACACTCCCATCCTCACTCAGGAGGTGAACATCTCTCCAGAGATTGTTCATATGGGTTCTGTGGCTGGCACTACTGATGTCTCTGCACAAGAGGCACAGGACAGTGCCAACATCATTAAGACCACACCATGGCAACAGCAAGTGTGCAAACACAAGTTGGAAGTCCCCAGAACCAAGAACAGAGGGGCCCAGATGTTTCTACTTCTGGTATTCATGCCAGTGATAGATCACAAGCACCACAGATGTTTTCTGATCTTGAGGCTAGTCTGCAACTTATGCTTTTGACGGATCCTAAGATGAAACCTGTTGTAGCTATGTTGGAATACCAAAAGTCCATCATTGCTGCACAGGGTGCACAGATTATAGTACTAAAGCAAGCAGAAGTGGCTCAAAATCAGAGAATGGATTATCTCCATAAGGGGTTTACCCTTTGTGGAAATAAGATCATTCAATTAGAGCGGTTGATTCAAACCCAACTGGCAAAGGTTGTAGGTCCTCCTGACCAAACCAATGCTTCCAAAAAGGGGGAGAATGAGGAGTTTCCTAAAGCAGTCCAAGCAGCTCCAACAGAATCAGTCCAAGCAGCCTCAACAGTTCCACCATCTAGGCTAACAGTCCCAACAGCTTCTCAAGCTGTTAGCCTAGAAGCTCAAGCTGCTTCTTCAAAAGCAACTGGAGTTGTTATAAGAGAAGGTGTCCAAGCTCCAACCAGTACAGTCCAAGCTACAACTTCTGCTATAAAAGATAAGGGCAAGGGCATTCTTATTGAGTCTCCAAAGCACAAATTTACTTCCAAAGAAGCCCAGATTGCCTTTGATGCAGAAATTGCCAGAAAGTTAGCAGAAGAACAGGATCAAGAGTTAGACCAGCAAACGCAGCCCCCAATGGACGATGATGAAACCTTAGGTGATTACCTAAAGGGGTTTGTGGTCAAACAAGGAGAAAAGAAGAGGAAATTGCCAACAGGGCACTCTAAGGCTGAGCATAGAAGATTTCTGATCAATTTTGCCTTTGCAGCTGGCATTCCAAAGAAGATGGCTCAGTCCATGACCACTGAAAGGCTGCAAGAGATCCATGACAAAGAAATGGACAAAAGAAAGAAAACAAAAGTCTCCCAAGAAGTCCAACCATCCCAAGAACCAGTTCAAACTGGTACAAGTCATGTTCAAGCTGCTACCAGTGCACCTTCTCCTTCTGATCAAGTTGTTGCTTCCATTCCTGCATCTGAGTCATTATCACAAGCAAAGCTGCATCAAGTTAAAAAGGTGTTGGTTGAGCACCAATTGCAAAAGGCCATGGAGATAGAGAAATAGATTGACCAGCATGACTTTACAAAGCCTCTTATCAACTACTGTTATGCTAAGCCACTGGACAATATTGACTTAAGAGTTCAGTTTGTAGTGAGAAGGGAATCTGGTCCAGAAGAAGAGTATGACACATTCTGGCATATGGTTCAAAAGTTGAACAGAGATGAGCTAACAAAGATGCATAATATTGGGTCTGTGACACAAGTAAGATCTGCTCTACCACAAGTGAAGCAAGTCATCAAGGATCTGAAGACCATTGTTGACCCTGTGTCTATAAGAAAAGATATAGAGGATGCCAACAAGAAAGGAATGAAGATCAAGCAAGTTGATCTGTTTGTCAAATCAAGGACTTACAGAATAAAATTTTCAGATGGATCTGAAACCTTGAATTCTATGATCTACCAAAGGCAATGCTACTGCAGATGAAATCTGTTAGGATATCTTGTGATAGAGATGAGATGAAGAAAGAATTTTTGAAGGCTGTAAATCAGAAACTTGCACAGTTATAAGTTTTTGAAAGCCTTGGTTTGTAAATAACAGTTTACTTATTCATTTCCATTTTTGTATAGAAATTAAAGTCTTGTGTAAAGAATTTAAGTTAGGGGAAGATTGTTGGGAAATAGTCTAAGTAAGTTCAAGCTGTTAGTTAGACTTCTCAAACTGTTAGTAGAATTTATATGTAAATACAAAGTTCATGCTGTTAGTTGAAGAAACTCGAGCTGCCAGTGTAAAAGTTCAAGCTGCCAGAGTAAATCAACTCGAGCTGCTCTGTTCAAGCTGTCAAGTGATTCAAGCTGCTCAACAGTTTCATCAACAGAAAGTGCTGATTTTCAGGAAAAGATAACTACACGAAGATTCCAGCATATCTACTATCAGAGAAGTCATAGTCCTTCAAGGAAACAAATCAAGAAGCAATATAAATACATAGAATAGGTCATTCTATTGTATAGGAGTTTTCAGCATATTCAAGTTTGTAATTGCTTTTTGTTTAAGTTTTCATAAGCCTCTAAGGTTGTAAAACCCTAAGAACAGTTTGTGTTCTTCGTCTAATCAAACAGATTAGAGGATATGTAATCATTGAAATCAGCAATACAAGCAGTCTTGATTATTTCTTGTGTTTATCTGCTATTGATTCTGAAAGCTTTTGTTAAAATAATTAAGTGTTATTCCGCAAACTTCTTAATTAAACTTTGATTCAAAGCAAGATTATTGATTTATACTCTGATAAATTCAAATCAGTTAGTCTTGGTTAATTACTTTTAGATCCTGACAATTTCATCATGTCCCATGACCTCAAAGCTGAAAATCTTTAGACTGACTCTGATTACGCACCAATCTGATTGATAGGCATAAATACCGCTTTTATGGTCTAACCAAAACCGGAAGACCTACTCGAGAAGCAAACCATCTATAGTTTGTGTGGGTAAGAGTTCTTAAGGTTTATTAGTTGAGAAGTGTCAGTTATCACGGGATACTTACAGGGTCAAGCAGAGGTAAAATATAAATGAGAGAAATAATTTAATAGGAGATGGTGGTGCATCAGATCATCCTTTCGAAGCTGACTTAATTTATTTTTGAAAAAGTGAGCCGAAGGGATCTTAGTTGAAAAAATGCTGAGAGATGAGAGTTGAGAAAGGATTTGAAGAAAAGATAATCCTACCTACACTGTGTCGGGTTGGTAAACCACATAATCTATCAAGCCCTAGATGACTTGATATTGAAAAAGACGTCATGGACCCAATGACGCATGCACTTAACCCCACCAATCATTCAGTTATATCTCAAAAGATTTCTGTTTCTATAATCACGGAGATATAACACATTTCTATTGATATATCATTTGGATATTATTGATATTGAAACAAGGAAGACATTTGCTCCGGTCTCCGACTTCATTTGATGCACATTGTGTCTAGTGCTAATTATATACACTTTTAGCACACATCGAGTTTAACAGTCTGTGTGGCTATAAATTGCTAGTCCACAGTGACTAAGCCGGAACAAATAAGAGTGTTTCTTTTATGTTAAAGGATTTCACGATGACTATTTGGGAATCCTACCAATGTTAACATCACGCCAGCACTGAATGTAGGTCACATAGATATTGTGTAATGTGGAAACAGGAATCCTATGTTGACTTGGACTCGTTATTTCACAAAATGAATGTGTTTCATTTTCCCCAAAGTTGAAAAAGCTTTGTTGTTGTTCTGAAAAGATATAGTATTTTAATTGAATCAACCTGAACAGAATTTTCATTGAAAATTGTTTTCATCTCTAAGGGGGAGATTGTTGGGTACAATTTATAATAGAGTTGTAAGTAATTTATTGTAATAGTTCATGGGTGTATTTTGTATATACTCAATAGTTATAGTTGAGTATAAATAGGTGTATGCACCAAATTAGAAGTGTACGAAAGGAATGCATGTAGAGAGAACTATTGTTCAAGAAAGCCAAGAACATTTGATGTAATATTTCTTTCCCAATAATCATTCAGCAGATTGTATTGATAATTTTTGTTGTTGTTCATATGATTGTTTTATGTTGAATGAATTGCTACAAATATGAATTATCATCATGTATATGATATTTTGTATTCTATTTATATTATAATTTAAATTGACATCAATGATAAACCAAAAAAACCAAATCAGTTCTTTCATCCATATATTTTTCATAATACGTTTCATATATATTATATAAAAATAAATGAATTGGTACAATAATTTGTATAGAATGTTATGTGTTCTATATAGAATGACATATATTTTATATAGATACAAACTTGTTAGAATCAACTCTGTATATTATATTATTTATTCTATATAAAGTATCATATATATTCTATATAAAAATAAAAATCAATTCTGTGTATTGTACATACATAAACAGAACAATTAAAACACAAAACCCCTTAGGAACCAAAACCTCCAACGAACAGATGAACATATTAAGTGCAGAGTATCACGTATTCTATGTAGAATATCGCGCACTCTACATAGATTTTTCGTAGAAAAACTGAAACAGAAAAAATAAGAAATCATTTAGTGTTAGGCACAAAAAGGCCTCAGTCAAACCTGCTCTACATCTGAGGGGGAGATTTTTAATCAAACCTGTTGATGCACTTGAAGGTATAATTTAAGGCCTGTTTATGCCTAATTGAAACCTGAAAAGTGATTTGCAATATCAGCCCAAAGCCGTTTACCATGTCGCATTCGTTGCAACAAAGGCAGTCTGTCCAAGCTGTTCTGTCTGCTGAACATGCTGGACATAAACTGTCTTAGCTGCTCTATTCTGCTGAGCAGCTTGGACAGTTTTCAAGTGTTTTGTTCTTTGTGAACAGAACCTGTTCTTTGTGAACAGGTTAAACACTTTATTGGAATATGTTTCCAAGTCCTCGTGTATTGTTTTTGGCTACAAGATTAGTTTACAAGTCGAAGACAAAGTGGAAAACAGAACTACACAGCCTGCCCACGCTGTTTTGTTACATGAAGACAAACGGATATCTGAATAGGGTGACAGACCTTTTCTTATATCAAAATGACATTAGCAAAAGAAGAAAGATGCAAAGTTGACATTCCTCTTTTGGTTAAAGCCTTATGCAACAGTGACAAAAAGGAAAAGACAAAGATTCTGCCATGTGAAGACAAATATGCTTTATCAGAACGTGCAGAAAGGTGACTTGTCTTTTTGTAATGACTTTCCACTATCTCATCTGTCCAATGAAGAAGCTTTACTGAGATTCTCCTTTTGAGTATAAAAGGAAGCTTCTAAGGATTGTGAGAAAATCAAGAGTGTGAAATCAAAACGTTCATTGAAGTGTGTTATTCCATGCATTCAAGTCTCCTTATATAAAACAGTAGAGTGTGTCTAAGCTGTTTATGCTTAAGCTGTCCATCTGAGTCTTGCAAAAACAGTGAGTGCATCTAAGTGAGTGTAGTCATTGTGCCTAGTCTGAGTGTGTCTTAGATTAGCTGAACAACTGTTGTATCTCTCATCTCAGCTTGAACCTTTCCGCATTCAAGCTTGTTTGTAATTAACACTTGTTAATAATATACACAAACATTGAGAAAAGATTGTTAAGTTTTTTAAATAGCTGTATTCACCCCCCCCCCCTCTACAGCTTAGAACTATACACTTGGGAAACCTTTTGGGACCTACAACTGGTATCAGAGACTGGTTGAGTGTGTGTCATCTCTAGATCTCTTATTCTCCCTACATTCCCATGGACAACAGTGCTACAAATTCCTCCTCTTAATATGACAATGGGTCAATGGCCAAACCCCCAAAGTTCAATCATCAAAACTTCTCTGGCTGGAAGTGCAGAATGATGCTCTATTTGGACACTACAACAAAATGAACCTAAAGCAACATGGGAAAAGTGTTGTGTTAGGCCTTAAAAGTGTTGCTATAGGCCTAATGCGACACTTTATGTAGTGCCACCGTAGCCAACGTTGCCTTAAAGCGACACTGTCAATAGATAATGCAACACTTTTCAAAAGTGTTGCCATTATTTTATAAATGCAACACTTTTTAAATGCAACACTTTTTATATTCTAAAGCAACACTTTTTACTGTGTTGCCATTATTTTATAAATGCAACACTTTTTATATGCAACACTTGTTATACTCTAAAGCAACACTTTTAATTTATTCTTACCAACTTATAGCAACACTTTACTTATCAAATGCCACACTTATCAAATGTTTTCATTATGTAAATGCAACACCATTATCAATCTATTGCAACACTTTATTATGGTTTTAAATTACATAAATGCAAAAATTTTTAGACAAAAGGAACACATTCATTATTTTTAAATTTAACGCAAATACAAATATTTATTTAATTGCTTCGTAATAGTTTTTCTACTTACAATTCAAGTTAAAAAAAATAATACCATTTCATAACATATCGATCCAAAAGTATTTCAAGTATACAAACATCTACAACCAAAATAAGGATCATCAAATGTATAAGCGATACAACCAAAAAGTAAATTACAATATTGGGAATGCATATTCAATTCCTCTTCTTGTAATATCTTTCATACGAAACCGACACTTATCATGCACAACTCTCCTTCTATCGATCACTTTGCATATACCAAAAGAAAGTAACTAACCTGCAACATATGAAAGCACATACAATATATATATATACCATATTGTTAGTCTGTTTTCTAAATTATAAATGATAACAAAAATATTATGAAGCAGTATTATACTGCAGTAAAAACAGTAAAATAAAACAGTTTAAAAACAACAAAAAACAATTGAAACACGTTTTGGTGTCCTTAACCTCTTAACAAGCTGCTGCCACTTATATATCTTTTTGGAAACAAAGAGCAGGAAAAGTGGATCAATGGAGTAATTATAATACTGAATGGAACACAAACGCACATAAATAATGGCTGCTGTCTTTCTGCTACAAAACGCCGTATAGCAGCCCATATATATGTGTCTTGGGGCGGGGCAACAGCCTCTGACGCCCCACACCATTGCGACAGGAGTATAAAAGATCAACACTGAACCAAGAAGGAGTAATGAAGGTTTGATTTAGTAATAATGCACATAAACACAGTCATGATGCCGCTGATTGTTGCTGTCATTTAACAGCGTACCCAGCAGCCCCAATCAATATCTATATATAATCATGTATTTCAATTATGTCCCAGGTTTATATATAATCATGTATTTCAATTAAGTCCCGGGTTTATAGCAAGCTTTAATGTCAATTTTTAATGGCTAAATGTGTGTTGAATAATTAGGAAATATTTTAGGAATTTATATGCAAGTTTATGACTCCATAATATGTGTGAGTCAAGGCTTAAATGATGGAATTGCAGATGAAAACAGCAGCTGCATTTTGGTCCTGCTCAAACAACACCAATTGTGCTAAAGTGCATGAATTTCTGACCCCATGACAGCCCCCTTAGACCTGAATCTCAGACCCCATGTGCAGCCCCTTCACAACCCTTGCTACTTCGTGTCCTAAACCCCCCTTAAATGTGTTGTAGTCATGTCTGTAATTCTTAGCAGAAGCATCTTACATGCGTATTCAGCATACAAAACAGAGGAAACAGGGGGTCAATAGCAAAGTAATGTTACGAATTAAGCACACACATCTAACATGAACACAGCTTTATGCATACCAAATTAATTGCTCAATTTTCCAGCAACACTAAGCCCTGAACTCTTTAATTATGCTGCTGAACTTTGTCCAGTTTATGCTTAAATACACGGCTCAAGTCTCGGGGTCTCAATCTATTACCCACACACCATTCATCATTTATATATATAAGTGTAGGTGCATCCCAAAACAGGGGAGAAAAGAGGATAATTTGCAAAATAACACTAATTTGTTTCATACCTGGTATTATATATAGAAGATAACTCATGCCAAAAATCGTTGAAATTCAGGAGGAAGTTTTTGCACAAGCTTTTGAAGTGCATCTTCAACTATTTTTTCTCGTTGACTATCAAGGTCTTTACGCATAGCTTCTAATTCTGCCTTTTTCCTTTCATGAACCTCATCAAAATTTCTTCGCATTTCTAGCAACTCATTTTTTTCAGCTTCTACATTAGCTTTGAGTGATTCCATGATATCTCCCGAAACCATATATGATGACTCCCCACAATTTGCTTTCTCTATCAACTTATTAGTAACTCCTCTTCCATAAAGTCTATAACGTCCATCGTTTTCCTTACTCATGATAGCAATAAACGGATCAATCGAAGAATCACCATCTTCTAGTGGCTTGTAGGTCTTGATGCGCTCCTTCAAGATCATTCAAACAAAAAATATAATCCAAACTTACAAGTAATGATATTATTGATGCTACATATATAGTTATATTATCTTACAATTTTGTTTGATGTATCCTCATATGAATCAACATATGCTCTTCCTTCTTTCCTTTTTTGCGTGCACTCAAACATTTGGGTCAATGAAGGTGGTTCCTTATTGGGTCTTCATGTTTCCATAATTATATAAAAATATATCAACTATAACCTGTCAAGGGGAAATGACATGAAAAACTCGCTACTACAACAAAACCAAATTACCATTTCCTCACGGATCCTGATAAAACGTTTTGGACCAGCCGTGTGCATATTCTTTTGAGACATACGTATATCCCTTGCAAGCAAACACCGTTTCTGAAAACACATGCATATGTTAGGGAAAACATAAAACTTGTATCATCAAGGAACATGAATAAATTTTACATAAACATATGTAGTAAATAATTTATATATCTAGACAGTTACCATTACTTCTTTCTTATTCCATAAAGTTAGCAAGTCTAGGAAATCCTTTTCTGGAATACATTTAGGCCGATTCTTCCACCTCGCTTTGTTATCTTTAGCATTGTAAAAGTGTTTTTTCTTGACTCTACACTTGTGACCCCTCCAACTAGCTCCAATAGACTTTAGCACCCAAGATTTTGCACCATTAGGGACGTCGTATTTTTCCTTTAAAAAACATAGCAATTTCGTAAGGAGACCATGATGCATATTCAACAATAAAATGGGAATAAAACACTTAAAACCTTACCAATACATACTCCCACATCTTCTACTTGTGTGGCACTTTAAGCCATGATTTATATATTAGTGGTGCGTAATTGTAATTACGAGCTAAAGTACCCAAAAACTGTCAGGATCTAAACTTAACTACCTAAGATTAACAGATTTGAATTGATCAGAGTGTAAACCAATAATCTTGTAATAAATCAAATTCTAATTAAGAAGTTTGCGGAATAACACTTAATTATTTTAATAAAAGCTTTCTGAAACAATAACAGATAAACACAAGTGAATAATCAAAATTGCTGGTATTGCTGGGCAGAATGATTACAACCACCTCTAATCTGTTTGATTAGACGAAGAACACAAATTGTTCTTAGGGTTTTTCAACCATAGAGGCTTATGAAAACTTAAACACTAAACAATTACAAACTTGAACGTGCAGACACTTGATTACAATAGAAAAACCTATTCTATGTATTTATAATGCTTTCTGATTTGTTTCCTTGAAGGACTCTGACTTCTCTGATAGTAGATATGCTGGAATCTTCGTGTTAATATCTTTTCCTGAATATAAGCACTTTCTGTTTATGAAACTGTTGAGCAGCTTGAGTCTTTTAGCAGCTTGAACAGAGCAGCTTGAGTAAATTTATACTGGCAGCTTGAACTTCTATACTAGCAGCTCGAACTTCTTCAACTAACAACATGAACTTTGTACTTACATAGAAATTCTACTAACAGTTTGAGAAGCCTAACTAACAGTTTGAACTATACTTAGAATATTTCCCAACAATCTCCCCCTAACTTAAATTCTTAACATAAGACTTTAAGTTCTATACACATAAGGAAATAAAACTAAGTAAACTGTTATTTACAAACCAAGGCTTTCAAAAACTTACAACTGTGCAAGTTTCTGATTGACTGCCTTCAAAAATTCTTTCTTCAGATCTTCTCTATCACAATATATTCTCACTGATCTCATCTGAAGTAGCATAGCCTTTGGAAGATCATAAAATGTAAAATTGAAGAACAACTGGGATCCATTTGCAAACCTGATTCTGTAGGTCTTTGATTTGACAAACTCATCAACTTGTACAACCTTCATCTCCTTGGCATCTTCTATATCCTTCCTTATTGACTCAGGATCAAAAATGCTCTGTAGATCTTTAATGGCTTGCTTTACTTGTGGGAGAGAAGATCTAACTTGAATTGCAGTCCCAACATGACACATTCTTGTGAGCTCATCTCTGGTCATCCCTTGGGCCATATGCATCAAACGTTTATACTCTTCCTCAGGACCAGTTTCTCTTCTTACTACAAAATGATATCTTAAGTCAATGTTATCAATTTACCTAGCATACCAGTAGGTAATAAGAGGTTTTGAGAAATCACGCTGGTCAAGGGACTTCTCGATCTCCATCACTTATTGCAGCTGATGCTCAAACATCACCCTTTTAACCTGATCAAGCTTTGCTTGTGAAATTGAGTCTGATTGAGGAATAGGAGCAGCAGCTTGAATAGAAGGAGCAGGAACACTGGAAGCAGCTTGAACATTACTTATACCAGCTTGAGCTGAATCTTGTGATCTTTGGACTTCTTGGGAGACTTTGGCTACCTTACGTTTTTCCATTTCCTTGTCATGAATATCGACTGAGCCATCTTCTTTGGGATGCCAGCTGAAAAGGCAAAATTAATCAAGAATCTTCTATGCTCAGCCTTTATATGCCCTGTTGGCATCTTCCTCTTTCTTTCACCTAGCTTGACCACAAACCTTCTTAGGTAATCACCTAAGGTTTCATCATCTTGCATTGGGGCACGGGTTTGCTGGTCTAGAGCCTGATCTTGTTCTTCTGCTATCTTTCTTGCAATTTCAGCATCATAGGCAATCTGGGCTTCTCTAGTAGAAAATTTGTGCTTTGGAGACTCAATAAGAATACCCATGCCCTTATCTTTGGTAGCAGAAGATGTAGCTTGGACTGAACTGATTGGAGCCTGAATTCCTTCTCTTATAACAACTCCAGTTGCTTTTGAAGAAGCAGCTTGAGGTTCTAGGCGAACAGCTTGAGGAGCTGTTGGGACTAGCCTAGAATCTTGGACTGTTGGAGCTGCTTGGACTGTTGGAGGGATCTCCTGATTCTCCCCCTTTTTGGAAGCATTGGTTTGGTCAGGAGGACCTACAACATTTTCCAATTGGGTTCGAATCAACTGCTCTAATTTAATGATCTTATTCCCACAAAGGGTAAACCCTTTATGGAGATAATCCATTCTTTGATTTTGAGCCGCTTCTGTCTGCCTGAGTGCAATGATTTATGCCCCTGTGCAGCAATGATGGACTGATGATATTCCAACATTGCTACAACAGGTTGCAGATTAAGATCCGTTAATAACATGAGTTGCAGACTAGCCTCAAGATCAGCAAACGAATGTGGTGCTTGTGATCTATCACTGGCATGAATACCAGGAGTAGAAACCTCTGGGCCCCTCTGTTCTTGGTACTGGGGACTTCCAGATGGTGCTTGTACACATTCTGTTGCCATGGGCGTGGTCTTAATGATGTTGACACTGTCCTGTGCCACTTGTGCAGTAGCAACTTTAGTGTCAGCCACAGAACCCATATAGTCAATCTCTGATGAGATGTCCACCTCTTGATTGAGGTTGGGAGTGTCCTCAATGGGTTCCCTTTGGATATTCTGTGCAGAAGTGTCCTCCTGCACAGGGTTATTTGGCTCTTGTATGAGGGCTGAGGAGGAAGGAGCTCCTGGACCTCTTTTCCTTTTGAATAGTAGGAGTGGGGATGTGGGCTTAACAATAGGAACAGAAGGCATTTGAGTATCATGAGGAGTGGGTTGGGGTCCTTGGGGTGAAGCAGTGATGATTGGCTGAGCCTGCTCAGCACCCTCTCCTCTGTTTCTTGGAATGATATCCAACATTGCAGAAGGCAATGGGACATCAACAGTCAAAACATTGGCACTTTGTTTTAGAAGACGTTTTATGGAAGGTAAAGAGTGCCTATGGGAAACATGAATCCTTTTATGTATATTGAAATTATTGCAAGTTCTTGCAATAATTTCAGCCAAAAATCCAGGATACATCAAAAATTTCCCATGTTTTAGAGCATGCTGCCTTAGCATACCCTGAAAAATCATATTGGAAAAATTGAACTGTTGGCCAGTTGATAAACACACTAAGGGAGTGGCTATGTTTGATGAAAATTCCGACCAACCAGTTCTTTTTGGGCTTATACATTGCTGAATAATATGTACAAGATATTTCCACTTAGGGGCAAAATTTGTTTTAAAGAAAGTAAAAGATTCAGCAGGACCCCTATATCCAATGTCATAAAGACCATTATGTAAAGCAGTCAGAGAGAGGTCTGATATACCTGAGGCATCTTGAGGATGCAGATGTTGGCTTATGATCCCTTCAGTGATAGAAACAGTGTGGCCGTAAATTTTGGATGTCAAAGATGTGACTCCATTAACAGTTTTGACTGAGACATATTTCCAGATTTGTTCTATGTGACATATGTAGATAGTGGGATTGATGTGAAGGGCATGATGGATATGGGAACTTCAAAGGAAGTCCATCATGTCGTGGAATGGTTCAAGATCAGCGTGTTTTAGAGAGTAGGGTAAACAGTTGTGTTCTTTGACGGACTACATTAACAAACGAAGGATTTAGGGTTTCAGTGATGTGCGTAGGAATTGTTCAGAGAATCGAAGAAGGGTTCTGGAAGATATTTTGCAACTGGTAGTTACAATGAAACGAAACTGGAACCTTTAAAGGTTTTGAAAATATCTAAACCCGCGCACACACTTATGGAAGTGACCATATTACCCTGCACACTTTGACAGATCAAGTGAAACAACTAACAGTCCGAGAAAATGAACTAGCAGCTTGAGAATACTCAAGTTGTTAGTTGAAAATTAGGCGACTGTGAATGAAACAGTGACTCCCCCTTAATCAAGCATATGTATAAAGAAGAACAAATTAATCCATATTAACCATACCAATATTTGATACTAGGAAGGTGAATCTTCCTACATCAAATGGTTTTGTAAATAGATCAGCGAACTGATCATCAGTATGAATTTTGGTGGCTTGGATTAATTTCTTCTCATTGCAGTCCCTTATAAAATGATATCTAATTTCTATATGCTTGGTTTTGGGAAATTTCACAGGATTTTGTACAATGCTAATTGCACTTGTATTGTCAATATAAATGAGAGTGGATAGGAAATTCATACCATAGTCTCTCAGTTGATTTTGAATCCACATCACTTGGGAGCAGCAACTTGCAGCTGCTACATATTCTGCTTCAGTAGATGAAGTGGAGACAGTTGTTTGCTTTTTGCACTGCCAAGAGACCAATCTTGTTCCCAAGTATTGACATCCACCAGTTGTGGATATTCTGTCAATGTTGCATCCTCCATAATCACTGTCAGAATAGGCTGTTAATTCAAGAGGAGAGTCTTTAGGATACCAGAGGCCTAAATGTGGTTGGCCTTTGAGATATCTAAAGATTCTCTTAACAGCAACCAGATGAGAGTCCTTTGGAGAACATTGAAACCTAGCACAAACACAGACAGCAAACATAATGTCAGGTCTAGAAGATGTTAGATACATGAGAGATCCGATAAGAGATCTGAATAGATGAATGTCCACATCTATTCCATCTTTGTCTGTATGAAGCTGCTTGTGAGGATCCATAGGAGTAGTTGCAGCTTTGGTATCTTTGTACCCAAACTTTTCCAATATGTCTTTGACATACTTTGATTGACTTATGAAGAGACCTGTGGGCTTCTGCTTGACCTGCAATCCTACAAAGAAGGTGAGTTCTCCGATTGAACTCATTTGAATCTTCTTGTGCATTAAAGCCTCAAACTCTTTGCACAGACTGTCATTGGTTGACCCAAAGATGATATCATCAACATATATTTGTACAAGCAGAATCTCAGATTTGATGGACATTGTGAATAGTGTTTTGTCCAGAGTACCTCTCTTGAACGCATTCTGTAGAAGGTATGATGACAGAGTGTCATACCATGCTCTAGGAGCTTGATGGAGTCCATAGAGAGCCTTGTCTAGCTTGTAGACTCTATCTGGTTACTTGTAATCCTCAAAACCAGGAGGCTGACACACATAGACCTTCTCTTCAATTGTGCCATATATAAGCAGACTTCACATCCATTTGATACACTTTAAAACCTTTAAAGCTTGCATAAGCTAAAAATAGTCTGATGGCTTCAATTCTTGCCACTGGAGCAAATACAACATCATAATCTATGCCCTCCTCTTGAGTGTACCCTTGTGCTACTAGTCTTGCTTTGTTCTTGATGACTATCCCTCCCTCATCCTTCTTGTTTATGAACACCCATCTTGTACCAATGGCTCTCTTTCCTTTAGGAAGATCAACAAGTGTCCATACATTCTGAATCTTGAATTGTAGAAGCTCTTCCTGCATTGCCTCAATCCAGGATGAATCTTTCAAAGCTTCTGATGCCTTTTTAGGTTCTAGCTGAGACATGAAACAGGCATGTTCAAATGCAGCTAAACTAAATTCAGGATCTGCTGGTTCAGCAGCAGCAGTCTCCTTGTGAACCATTGTCCTTGTTTGCACAGGAGTGCGTGGATCACCCATTATTTGATTGAGAGGAT
This sequence comes from Centrapalus pauciflorus, assembly GCA_020465985.1. Taxonomy (NCBI): domain Eukaryota; kingdom Viridiplantae; phylum Streptophyta; class Magnoliopsida; order Asterales; family Asteraceae; genus Centrapalus; species Centrapalus pauciflorus. The sequence goes on along the minus strand of JAANYP010000719.1, from coordinate 57,807 downwards.
GATACTTGTGAACCCTGAGTGTAGGCTCTCTATCTGTCTGAAAAGAGGATCCAAGATTTGTATCATCTCCATCAGGACCAGTTGATGGTTCAGCTTCTGGAAGAGCTTGACTTGAATCTGGGACTGTTTCCTTTTGTGTTGGAGCTGTTCTTTCAGGACTTGGGAGCTGCACTTCATTGTCTAGATTTGAATCATGTTGAGCATTCAGAACCCCTGGAGGGTCACAAGACAGAAGTGGTATAGTTGTATACTCAACCCAATTATTTGAATCTGGAGCAGTTTGAAACTTTGTGCCAATAGCTTGATCATTTGTGCTACCAGCATGAGAATTTGTGTTGACAGCTTCAATCCTGTTTTCATCAGATTCTGCAGTATACTCAACAAAGCTCAGAGAATTAGTTAGTGAATCTAAATCAAACAACCAATCAGGACCAGTGCCTTTAACATTTGCAGTATTTTCATTAAATTCAACATTGGCACTTTCTTCAATGGTTTTAGACACACTGTTAGATACTCTATAGGCTTTGCTTTGATTTGAGTATCCTACAAAGGAACCTTCTTCAGCCTTACTTTCAAACTTACCTAAGTGAGTCTTAGTGTGAAGAATGGTACATGGACAGCCAAAAGATTTGAAAAAGGCTATTAGGGGTAGTCTATTATGGAATAAATCATATGGAGTTTTCCCTTGTGATTGAACAACCTGAACCCTATTTAGAACATAACAGGCTGTATTGACTGCTTCTGCCCAAAAGGTCATTGGCAGTTTTGAATCAGCTAACATGGTTCTAGCAGCCTCAATTAATATTCTGTTCTGTTCTTTCAGCTACACCGTTTTGTTGTCGTGTTCTTGGTGCACTATATTGCCTACTGTCAGGATCTAAACTTAACTACCTAAGATTAACTGATTTGAATTGATCAGAGTGTAAACCAATAATCTTGTATTAAATCAAAGTCTAATTAAAAAGTTTGCGGAATAACACTTAATTATTTTGATAAAAGCTTTCAGAATCAATATTAAATAAACACAAGTAATAATCAAAACTGTTTGTATTGCTGAATCAGAATTATTACAATCACCTCTAATCTGTTTGATAAGACGAAGAACGCAAATTGTTCTTAGGGTTTTACAACCTTAGAGGCTTATGAAAACTTAAACTAAAACCAATTACAGACTTGAATATGCAGAAACTTCTTATATAATAGAAAAACCTATTCTATGTATTTATACTACTTTTTGATTTGTTTCCTTGAAGGACTCTGACTTCTCTGATGGTAGATATGCTGGAATCTTCGTGTAGATATCTTTTCCTGAATATCAGCACTTTCTGTTTATGAAACCGTTGAGCAGCTTGAATCTCTTAGCAGTTTGAGCAGGGCAGTTTGAGTGAAATTACTCTGGCAGCATGAACTTTTATACTAGCAGCTTGAGATTCTTCAACTAACAGCATGAACTTTGTACTTACATAGAAAAACTACTAACAGTCTGAGAAGTCTAACTAACAGTTTGAACTCACTTAGAATATTTCCCAACAATCTCCCCCTAACTTAGACTTTAAGTTCTATACAAATAAGGAAATAAAATAAGTAAACTGTTATTTACAAACCAAGGCTTTCAAAAACTTACAACTGTGCAAGTTTCTGATTGACAACCTTCAAAAATTCTCTCTTCAAATCTTCTCTATCACAGTATATTCTTACAGACCTCATTTGAAGTAGCATAGCCTTTGGAAGATCAAAGAATTCAAAATTTAAGAATATGCAAACCTGATTCTGTAAGTCTTTGATTTGACAATCAGATCAACTTGTACAACTTTCATCTCCTTGGCATCTCCTTGGCATCTTCTATATCCTTCCTTATTGACTCTGGATCAAAAATGCTCTGTAGATCTTTAATAGCTTGCTTTACTTGTGGGAGAGAAGATCTGACTTGAGTAGCAGTCCCAACTTGATACATCCTTGTAAGCTCATCTCTTGTCATTAGGGGTGAGCTCGGTACCGTACCGAACCGAACCGGTACCGATCCCGAAAATACCGAAACCGAATTATTAGTTTTGGAAGAACCGAATACCGAACCGTATAATTTTATATGGTGCCGGTTCGGTACCGAATACCGAATTTTAGCTAATTTAAGAACCGAATACCGAACCGAAAGTACCGAATACCGAATTTTAGCAAATTTAAAAACCGAATACCGAACCGAATATATTAATTCGGTACCGGTCGGTACCGGTACCGATTCGGGTTCGGGAAATGGTACCCGTTGCTCACCCCTACTTGTCATCCCTTGAGCCATATGCATTATGCTTTTATACTCTTCCTCAGGACCAGTTTCTCTTCTTACTACAAAATGATATCTTAAGTCAATGTTATCTATTGGCTTAGCATACCAGTAAGTAATAATAGGTTTTGAGAAATCATGCTGGTCAAGGGACTTCTCTATCTCCATTACTTGTTGCAGCTGATGCTCAAAAAGCACCTTTTTGACCTGATCAAACTTTGCTTATGAGATTGGCTCTAGTTGAGGAATAGGAGCAACAGCTTGAACAGAAGGAGCAGGATCACTGGCAGCAGCTTGAACTGAATCTTTTGAACTTTGGACTTCTTGGGAGACTTTGGCTACCTTACGTTTTTCCATTTCCTTATCATGGATATGTTGCAGCCTTTCTGTGCTCATAGACTGAGACGTATTCTTTGGAATACCAGCTGCAAAGGCAAATTTAATTAGAAATCTTCTATGCTCAGCCTTTGAGTGCCCTGTTGGCATCTTCCTTTTTCTTTCACCTTGCTTCACCACAAACCCTCTTAGGTAGTCTCCTAAGGTTTCATCATCTTGCATTGGGGCATGGGTTTGCTGGTCTAAAGCTTTGTCTTGTTCTTCTGCTAATTTTCTTGCAATCTCAGCATCAAAGGCAATCTGGGCTTCTTTGGTGGAAAATTTGTGCTTTGGACACTCTATAAGAATGCCCTTGCCCTTATCTTTTGTAGCAGAAGTTGTAGCTTGGACTGAACTGATGGGAACTTGAGTACCTTCTCTTATAACAACTCCAGTTGCTTTTGTAGAAGCAGCTTAAGTTTCTAGGCTAACAGCTCGAGAAGCTGTTGGGACTGTTAGCCTAGATTCTTGAACTGTTGGAGCTGCTTGGACTGATTCTGTTGGAGCTGCTTGGACTGCTTTAGGGATCTCCTGATTCTCCACCTTTTTGGAAGCATTGGTTTGGTCAGGAGGACCTACAACCTTTACCAATTTGGTTTGAATCATACGCTCTAATTGAATGATCTTATTCCCACAGAGGTAAACCCTTTATGGAGATAATCCATTCTTTGATTTTGAGCCGCTTCTGCCTGCCTGAGTGCAATTATTTGTGCCCCCTATACAGCAATGATGGACTGATGATATTCCAACATTGCTACAACAGGTTGCAGCTTAGGATCCGTTAATAACATGAGTTGCAGACTAGCCTCAAGATCAGCAAACGTAAGTGGTGCTTGTGATATATCACTGGCATGAATACCAGAAGTAGAAACCTCTGGGCCCCTCTGTTCTTGGTACTGGGGACTTCCAGCTGGTGCTTGCACACCTGTTGTTGCCATGGGTGTGGTCTTAGAGATGTTGGCACTGTCCTGTGCCTCTTGTGAAGAAGCATCAGTAGTGCCAGCCACAGAACCCATATGGACAATCTCTGGTGAGATGTCCACCTCCTGAATGAGGTTGGGAGTGACCTCAATTGGTTCCTTTTGGATATTCTGTGCAGAAGTGTCCTCCTGCACAGGGTTATTTGGCTCTTGTATGAGGGCTGAGGAGGAAGGAGCTCCTGGACCTCTTTTCCTTTTATATAGTAGTAATGGGGATGAGGGCTTAACAAAAGGAACTGAAGGAATTTGTGTATCATGAGGAGGGGGTTGGGGTCCTGGGGGTGAAGCAGTAGCGTTAGGCTGGGCCTGCTCAGGGCCCTCTCCTCTGTTTCTTGGAATGATGCCCATCATTGCAGAAGGCAATGGGACATCTACACTCAAAAAATTGGCACTTGGCTTTAAAAGCCTTTTAATAGAAGATAGTGAGTGCCTATGGGAAACATGTATCCTCTTATGTATATTAAAATTTGTGCAATTTTTTGCAATTAATTCTGCTAAAAATCTAGGATACATAAAAAATATCTCATTCTTTAGGGAATGATGCCTTAACATTCCCTGGAAAATCATATTTGAAAAATTGAACTGTTGGCCTGTTGAAAAGCACACCAAGGCAGTGGCAATGTTTGATGAAAATCGGACCAACCAGTTCTTTTAGGGCTAATACACTGCCGAATGATGTGCACAAGATATTTCCATTTAGGAGAAAAATGTGCTTTAAAGAAAGTAAAAGAATCAGCAGGACCCCTATATCCAATATTATAAAGACCAGTGTGTAACTCATTAAGGGATAGGTCTGTTATACCTGAGGCATCTTGAAGATGCAGAATTTGTCGAATCGAATCCTCAGTCACTGTGATGATAGTGCCACCGATTTTGGATATCAGAGAAGAGACTCCATTGATGGTTTTTACAGAAGCACGGTTCCAGAACTGCTCAATATGTGAGATGTATATGGTGGGATTGATATTGAGGGCATGATGGATATGGGAACTTCGAAGGAATTCCATCATGTCATGGAACGGTTCAAGATCAGCATGTTTGAGAGAGTAGGGAAGGCAGTTATGTTCTTTGACGAACTCCATTGAAGATCAATCGGAGATTTTAGAGTTTGAGAAATGTGCATGTGAATGGTTTCAGAGAATCAAGAAGGGTTCAAGAAGATATTTTGCAACTGGTAGTTTCAATAGAACAAAACTGGAACCTTTAAAGGTTTTGAAAATATCTAAACCCGCGCACACACTTATGGAAATGACCATATTACCCTGCACACTTTGACAAATCAAGTGAAACAACTAACAGTTCGAGAAAATGAACTAGCAGCTTGAGAAGATACTCAAGCTGTTAGTTGAAAATTAGGCCACTGTTTAATGAAACAGTGACTCCCCCTTAATCAAGCATATATACCGAATAGCAAATTAATCCATGTTAACCATACCAATATTTGATACTAGGAAGGTGAATCTTCCTACATCAAATGGTTTTGTAAATAGATCAGCTAACTGATCATCAGTGTGAATTTTGGTAATTTGGATTAATTTCTTCTCATTGCAATACTAGGAAGGTGAATCTTCTAATTTCTATATGCATGGTTTTGGGAAATTTCACTGGATTTTGTACAATGCTAATTGCACTTGAATTATCAATATAAATGGGAGTCGATAGGAAATTTATACCATAGTCTCTCAGTTGATTTTGAATCCACATCACTTTGGAGCAGCAACTTGCAGCTGCTACATATTCTGCTTCAGTAGATGATGTGGAGACAGTTGTTTGCTTTTTGCACTGCCAAGAGACCAATCTTGTTCCCAAGTATTGACATCCACCAGTTGTGGATTTTCTGTCAATATTGCATCCTCCATAATCACTGTCAGAATAGGCTGTTAGTTAAAAAGGAGAGTCTTTAGGATACCAGAGGCTTAAATGTGGTTGGCCTTTGAGATATCTAAAGATTCTCTTAACAACAACCAAATGAGAATCCTTTGGAGAGCATTGGAACCTAGCACACACACAGACAGCAAACATAATATCAGGTCTAGAAGATGTTAGATACATAAGAGATCCTATAAGAGATCTGTATAAATGAATGTCCACATCTATGCTATCTTTGTCTGTATGGAGCTGTTTGTGAGGATCCATTGGAGTACTTGCAACTTTGGTGTCTTGATACCCAAACTTTTCCAGTATGTCTTTGACATACTTTGATTGACCGATGAAGAGACCAGTGGGCTTCTGCTTGACTTGTAACCCTAGAAAGAAAGTGAGTTCTCCCATTGAACTCGTTTGAAACTTTTTGTGCATTAATGCCTCAAACTCTTTGCACAGACAATCATTTGTTTAGCCAAAGATGATGTCATCAACATAGATTTGTACAAGCAGAATCTCAGCTTTGAAGGACTTTGTGAAAGTGTATTGTCCAGAGTGCCTCTCTTGAACCCATTCTGTAGAAGGTATGATGACAGAGTGTCATACCATGCTCTGGGGGCTTGATGAAGCCCATAGAGAGCCTAGTCTAGCTTGTAGACTATGTCTGGAAACTTGTAGTCCTCAAAACCAGGAGGCTGACACACATAGACCTCCTCTTCAATTGTGCCATATAGAAAAGCAGACTTCACATCCATTTGATATACTTAAAAACCTTTGAAGCTTGCATAAGCCAAAAACAGTCTGATGGCTTCAATTCTTGCCACTGGAGCAAATACATCATCATAATCTATGCCTTTCTCTTGAGTGTACCCTTCTGCTACTAGTCTTGCTTTGTTCTTGATGACTATCCCTCTCTCATCCTTTTTGTTTCTGAACACACATCTTGTACCAATGGCTCTCTTTCCTTTAGGAAGATCAACAAGTGCCCATATGTTCTGAATCTTGAATTGTAGCAGCTCTTCCTGCATTGCCTCAATCCAGGATGAATCCTTCAATGCTTCTGATGCCTTTTTAGGTTCTAGCGGAGACATGAAACAGGCATGTTCAAAAGCAGCTAGACTTAATTCAGAAACTGTTTGTGCAGCAGCAGCAGTCTCATTTTGAACCATTTTCCTTGTTTGCACAGGTGTACGTGGATCACCCATTATTTTATTGAGAGGATGATACTTGTGAACTCTGAGTGTAGGCTCTCTTTCTGTCTGAAAAGAGTATCCAAGGTTTGTATCATCTCCATCAAGAGCAGTGGATGGTTCAGCTTCTGGAACAACTTGACTTGAATCTGGGACTGTTTCCCTTTGTGTTGGAGCTGGTCTCTCAGGACTTGGGAGTTGCACTTCAGTGTCTGGATTTGAATCATGTTGAGCATTCAGAACCCTTGGAGGGTCACAAGACAGAAGTGGTATAATTGTATACTCATCCCAATTCTTTGAATCTGCAGCCAATTGAAACTTTGTGCGAACAGCTTGATCATTTGTGCTACCAGCATGAGAATTTGCATTGACAGCTTCAATCCTGTTTGCATCAGCTTCTGTAGTATACTCAACAAAGCTCAGAGAATTTGTTAGTGAATCTAAATCAAACAACCAATCAGGACCAGTGCCTTTGACATTAGAAGTATTTTCATTAAATTCAACATTGGCATTTTCTTCAATGGTTTTAGACACACTGTTATATACTCTATAGGCTTTGCTTTGATATGAGTATCCTAAAAAGAAACCTTCTTCAGCCTTACTTTCAGACTTCCCTAAGTGAGTCTTAGTGTGAAGAATGGTGCATGGACAGCCAAATGACTTGAAGAAGGCTATTAAGGGTATTCTATTGTGGAATAACTCATATGGAGTTTTCCCTTGTGATTGAACAATCTGAACCCTATTTAGAAGATAACAGGCTGTGTTGACTACTTCTGCCCAAAAGGTCATTGGCAGTTTTGAGTCAGCTAACATGGTTCTAGCAGCCTCAATTAATGTTCTGTTCATTCTTTCAGCTACATCATTTTGCTGTGCTGTTCTTGGTGCACTATATTGCCTAGCAATACCTTTGGACTCACAGAAACTATTCAGAATGTGATTTTTAAACTCAGTTCCATTATCTGATCTTATCACCTTAATTTTTGAATTGCATTGGTTTTCTATCTTAAGAATAAATGACTTAACTAGCTCAACAGTTTCATCTTTAGACCTAAGAACGTAAACCCAAGTAAATCTGGTGAAATCATCAACAATAACTAAACAGTAGGCCCTTTTATTCAAACTCAAAACAGATGTTGGACCAAATAGATCCATATGAATAAGCTGAAGAGCAGATGAGATTGAATTTACTTCTTTGGCCTTATGAGAAGTTTTGTGTTGCTTGCCTTTAAGACATGCTACACAATGATCATCACATATGAACTCTTTTTGTGGTAAACCTCTTACCAGATTCTTTTTGACTAACACATTCATGGACTTGAAGTTCATGTGACACATCTTTCTATGCCAAAGAGCAGACTCATTGGATGATGCTTTGGATATCAAACGGCTTATAGTATTTGATTTAGATAAAAGTTATGTGTCCAAACAGTATACATTGTCCTTTCTTGGTGTTCTTAGTAAAACAAGATTTTCAGGAATTTTAAAATCTTTTGAAAGGACAATGCACTCAGAATCTGTAAACAAAACAATTTTTTGTTTGTCACAGATTTGAGAGACACTTAATAAATTATACTTAAGCTGTTCAACATACAAAATATCATTAAAAATCATGTTGCCTGCATTAACAGTACCTTTACATGTAACCTTACCTCCTTTTGAGTTGCCTCCAAATGCAACAAATCCTCCATCAAAGCCTTTGAAATTTGACAAGCACTCAGAATTGCCTGTCATGTGCCTAGAGCACTGTCAAAATGCCATCTTGTTAGTAGTGGAGTAAACCCAAATCAAGTTGGTTTTGGGTTGTCCTTGTGCATTAACATAACTAAATACTGTCTTGGATTTCTTATACTTAGTAAGATCCACTGATGAATTTTGTGGAGAGTACATAGTTAGCACATGAGGTTTCCAGGTATTTTGTCCATTCTTTTCAGTAGCACTCTCAGATGATCCATTACCAGTCCCAATTTTGAGCCTATCAGTCTGAATTGAGTCTGTAGTGCTATCAGCTTGAGAATTTGCACTAGCAGTCTCAACTTTAGACTTGGCAGTTTCAACATTTTTATCAACAGGTTCACCTGAGTTTGTACCATTGACACACCATATTTGTTTAAAATTTACCTTTGGTTTAGCTAAAACTTGTTTTTGGTGTGTGGACTGTTTTTTATTAACTTTTGTGAACCTGTGATCTACTGTTTTCTTTGGAACTGATGCAGTAGGAGGTTTGGCCTTTGGATTCTTTGAATTTTGAGAGTTTTTCTTTGAATATTTCACAGTCTGTTTTGCAACAGATGGTTTATAAAAACAATCTCTGGCCAAATGATTCTTTCTGCCATAATGAAAACATTTTTTGACTGTTTGAATTGGAGAACCAGTTTTATTTGACAATTTCTGGTTCTTGTTCCTCTGATTTCCCCTTACCTGCTGTTGTTTGGGAAACTTTTGGACACCATGCTTTTGGCATGTGCAGACTGGAACATTTTTACCCTTTCTATTATTCTTTGAAGAAGATGCAGTGTTACAGTTAGAACGTACAGAAACCTGTGGAGCAGTATTGCACTCACTCATCTTCTCCTTTCCTTTCTTATTGGGGGCTTGGATTACACTAGGTGCACTCATTGTTTGGTGTTCTTTCTCAACTGCTGTGCACTCACAATCTCTATGTTGAATCTGATCTTCTTTAAATTCAGGACTGTTATCAAGGATAGGATCTACAGTAGTCATAGACTCATCTAATGGTTCGTTGACAAGCCTATCAGCAACCTCACTCATTGGATGAATGTATTTGTTGTTGTATGGAGGTGGAGTAGCTCTGTAGCCTATGCCTTCTTTGGGATTAACCTGAGATTTTACCCTATATTTAAATTGGACTTCCATTAGGTGTTCAAGCTTTTGATTGGCCAATTTGAAGTTACCTAGATCTATATTGACAGATTCTAGTTTCTTATTAGCCTCTAACACCTTTTGTTCAGTTTCTTCTACCTTTTTATTTAGGGATTCTATTTTCTTATTTAGCTCCTTTTTCTCCCACTCATGATATGTTCTATCATGTCCCATTTGAATCTCATTATCCTTATAGTCTTTCATCTGTTTTTCAAGATCTTCTATGGCTTGCATGTATTCATATCTCCTCTCTTCCATCTTAGCTAGAGTTTTGCACATGCTCTCATTATGATCTCTGTACTTTTTAACCATATTTTTGCATGTTTGAGAGCAGAGTTTAGAAGTTACCTCAGATGGTAGTTCAGTGGAGGAAACATTTGATGTTTCTGCCATTAGAGCTTGATTTTGAAACTCTTCCTCTGTCTGATCACTCCAGTCAAACACATTGTCTTCTTGAGAGACAAGGGCTTGTGATGATGAAGCCTGATTAGTCTGTTGAGGCCTTGATGATTGTTGACTTTGAGATCTGCATTCTCTGGCAAAGTGGCCAAGTTTTTGACATTTATAACATTCAACTTTTGACTTATCAAAAGCTGGTTTGCCTTCTATTCTGGCTTGAAAGTTAGTCTTGCTAGTTCTTTTAAGAAACCCTTTGGCCCTCATGGTTAGCATTGCATGTTGCCACTTCAGATCCATCTCTTCAAGATCATCTGGATGAATCTGTTCTAGATCTTCAGCATTTAGTGCAAACAATCCATCATTGGCAACAAAGGCCTTATAGTGAGCTTCAGTAGAGTTACCATCACCACCTGAAAAGGAATCACTGCAATTAGATTTTTCTGATGACATAAGTGCAGTATTGTGATTATAAGAGAGAGATTTTTTTTTACTATCAATCTCAGTCTCAAACACTCTCAGGCTATTGTATAAATCATCCAGTTCTATTTCATCAAGAGTGTCTTTTGTTCTCCATTGAGCAGCATAAACCGTCCATTCTTCTCCAAGAGATTTGAGAAACTTTCTGTTGACCACATCTTGATCCAGGCTGACTTTTGCACTTTCCAGTTCACTTATCAGTTTGTTGAACCTGTCAAAGATTTGAGTAAGGTTTTCATTCTTGCCACCAGAAAAGTTTTCATACTGCTGTTTCAAAAGATCCTTTTGATTTCTCTTGGTACTGGCATTACCAGCAAATCTTTTCTCTAAAGCATTCCAAAGAGAATGAGCAGTATAAAACTTTTTGAACTGATGTTGATAAGCATTAGGAATGGCTATTTGTATGGCTATTTGTAAAAGTGTAAGAGTTTTCACTTCATTCATTCTAGCCTTTCTTTCAAGTTCAGTTTTTGAAGGAGTTTTGACTGGTTTTCCCTCATCATCAAGTTTTGGATCAACTACAGGAGGAAATTCAACAGCTTCCCATATGGCATAATCGAATATGCTGTTGAATCCTGAGTTTCCACATCTCAAACTCAGTGGGCTTGAGCATAGGCACTTTGAGTCCTTGCCCAGATCCACTGCTGCTATTATCAAATTCCCTTGCAAAAGATTAAAAACTTAAAAGAAAGCTTTCGACTTTGAAAAACAAAGAACGACCTGTGGCTCTGATACCACTTGTCAGGATCTAAACTTAACTACCTAAGGTTAACTGATTTGAATTGATCAGAGTGTAACCAATAATCTTGTATTAAATGAAAGTCTAATTAAGAAGTTTGCGGAATAACACTTAATTATTTTGATAAAAGCTTTCAGAATCAATATTAAATAAACACAAGTAATAATCAAAACTGTTTGTATTGCTGAATCAGAATGATTACAATCACCTCTAATCTGTTTGATTAGACGAAGAACACAAATTGTTCTTAGGGTTTTACAACCTTAGAGGCTTATGAAAACCTAAACAAAAAGCAATTACAGACTTGAATATGCAGAAACTTCTTATATAATAGAAAAACCTATTCTATGTATTTATACTACTTTCTGATTTGTTTCCTTGAAGGACTCTGACTTCTCTGATGGTAGATATGCTGGAATCTTTGTGTAGATATCTTTTCCTGAATATCAGCACTTTTTGTTTATGAAACCGTTGAGCAGCTTGAATCTCTTAGTAGTTTGAGCATGGCAGCTTGAGTGAAATTACTCTGGCAGCATGAACTTTTATACTAGCAGCTTGAGATTCTTCAACTAACAGCATGAACTTTGTACTTACATAGAAAAACTACTAACAGTCTGAGAAGTCTAACTAACAGTTTGAACTCACACAAAATATTTCCCAACACCTAGCAATACCTTTGGACTCACAAAAACTGTTTAGGATATGATTTTTAAACTCAGTTCCATTGTCTGATCTTATCACCAAATAGATCCATATGAATCAGATGAAGAGCAGATGAGATTGAATTTACTTCTTTGGCCTTATGAGAAGTTTTGTGTTGCTTGCCTTTAAGGCATGCTACACAATGATCATCACATATGAACTCCTTTTGTGGTAAACCTCTTACCAGGTTCTTTTTGACTAAAACATTCATGGAGTTGAAGTTCATGTGACACATTCTTCTGTGCCAAAGAGCAGACTCATTGGATGATGCTTTGGATATCAAACAGCTTAAAGTACTTGATTTGGATAAGTGTTCTGTGTCCAAACAATAGACATTGTCCTTTCTTGGTGTTCTTAGTAAAACAAGATTTTCAGGAATTTTAAAATCTTTTGAAAGGACAATGCACTCAGAATCTGTAAACAAAACAATATTTTGTTTGTCACAGATTTGAGACACACTCAATAAGTTATACTTAAGTTGTTCAACATACAAAACATCATTGAAAATCATGTTGCCTGCATTAACAGTGCCTTTACCTGTAACCTTACCTCCTTTGGAGTTGCCTACAAACGCAACAAATCCTCCTTCAAAGCCTTTGAAATTTGACAAGCACTCAGAATTGCCTGTCATGTGCCTAGAGCATCCACTGTCCAAATGCCATCTTGTTATATGGGGTGACCTATGGTTGCTAGCACAAATAAAAGCTTAGTTAGTAGTGGAGTAAACCCAAACCAAGTTTGTTTTGGGTTGTCCTTGTGCATTAACATAACTAAATACTGTCTTTGATTTCTTATACTTAGTAAGAACCACTGATGGATTTTGTGGAGAGTACTTAGTTATCACATGAGGTATCCAGGTATTTTGTCCATCCTTTTCAATAACAGTCTCAGATGATCCATTGTCAGTCCCAACTTTGAGCCTAACAGTCTGAACTGAGTCTGCAGTGCTAACAGCTTGAGAATTTGCACTAGCAGTCTCAACTTTAGACTTGGCAGTTTCAACATTTTTATCAACAGGTTCACCTGAGTTTTTCCCTTTAACACACCATATTTGTTTAAAATTTAATTTTTGTTTAGCTAAAACTTGTTTTTGGTGTGTGGACTGTTTCTTATTAACTTTTGAGAACCTGTGATCAACTGTTTTCTTTGGAACTCATGCAGTAGGAGGTTTGGCCTTTGAAATTTTTGAATTTTGAGAGTTTGTCTTTTTATGAATCACAGTCTGTTTTGCAACAGATGGTTTATAAAAACAATCCCTGGCCAAGTGATTTTTCCTCCCACAATGGAAGCATTTTTTGACTGTTTGGATTGGAGAAACAGTTTTATTGGATAATATCTGGTTCTTGTTCCTTTGATTTCCCCTTACCTGCTATTGTTTGGGAAACTTTTGAACACCATGCTTTTGGCATGTGCGACTGGAACATTTTTACCCTTTTTATTATTATTTGAAGAAGATGCAATGTTACAGTTAGAATGTATAGAAACCTGTGGAGCAGCATTGCATACACTCATCTTCTCCTTTCCTTTCTTATTGGGGATTTGGACTTCTATAGGTGCACTCATTGTTTTGTGTTCTTTCTCAACTGCTGTGCACTCACAGTCTATATGTTGAATCAGATCTTCTTTAGATTCAAGACTGTTTTCAAGGATAAGATCTACAGTAGTCATAGACTCATCTAATGGTTCATTAACAAGCCTATCAGCAACCTCACTCATTGGATGAATGTATGTGTTGTTGTATGGAGGTGGAGTAGCTCTGTAGCCTATACCTTCTTTGAGATTGAGCTGAGTTTTTACTCTATCTTTAAATTGGACTTTTTAGGTGTTCCAGCTTTTGATTTGCCAATTTGAAGTTTCCTAGATCTATATTGACAGATTCTAGTTTCTTATTAGCCTCTAACACCTTTTGTTTAGTCTCTTCTAATTTTTTATTTAGGGATTCTATTTTCTTATTCAACTCCTTTTTCTCCCACTCATGATATGTTCTATCATGTCCCATTTGAATCTCATTATCCTTATAGTCATTGATCTGTTTTTCTAGATCTTCTATGGCCTGCATGTATTCATATCTCCTTTCTTCCATCTTAGCTAGAGTTTTACACATGCTCTCATTATGATCTCTTGTAACATCCCAAATTTTAATTATATGTAATTTACGGTTTTAAGACTCAATTATTGTACTTATGGAAAAATTAAATCAATTTAAGTTATTTTGATCATTATATCAGTTAAATGAGAAAATACAAAGTTGAGGGGTTGTATGTGCAATAGGACAAAATGTCAAATAAAAGAAGGAATAACTCTTCATTTTAACCCATCACTTTCTCTCTCTACTCTCTCAACCGTCTCTCACTCTCTCTCTCTACATCTCTCTCGGCTTCATCCAAGAACACCCAAGAATCAAGAAATTGAAGCTGCAAAAGTTGGAATCAAGTGGCAATTAAGGAACTATAAGCATTACAACAAACAATTTGAGGTAATATTTGTTAATATTTACGAATTCTTGGAGTTTTGTGTTCGGTTTCAATAAGAACCGAATTATAAGATTTTGATGCAACTGTTAATGCATGTTAGATGTTATTGTTGCAATGTTAAAATCGAGTGTTAGTGATGTTGTATACAAAATTTCAGAAACAGAATCGAAGTCTAAGTATGATTTTGAGATATGTGTGTGTTTTAGTGTGTGTGTTCATCGAGACTCATAAGAAAAATGGACACAAATCGGTTATTTTGGTACATAAGTGTTATATTATAAGTTGATATAGTACATTTAAGCTTATATCTGCAATATCAGACTCAAAACATGTAAAATGGTCAAATAGTGGAATCTGGAAAATCTGGAAAAAATATGCTAAGTATGAACTCGGTTCGGACTGATGATCCATCCGAATTCGGATCCACCCAATTCGGATCCATCAATTTCGGACCTTGCCCTATTTCGGATTAATACACAATTCGGACCTACAATGATTTCGGACCAACCCCATTTCGGTCCTATCCCAATTCGGACACCGTCCCAATTCGGATCAACAGTAACTTCGGACCCCATACCCATTTCGGACCAATGCCAATCTCGGACCATGCTCAACTCGGATCACACCCACTTCGGACCAATACCATATTTCGGACAACCCTGTATTTCGGACCATCCGAATTCGGATGTGGTCCGAAATCAGTACAATTATACTTAGTTTTCAGAATACAATTTTTAAGCAATTACTGACACAAATTCACTATTACACTTACTTTACAGATCATTGTGGTGTTATCAAAACACACATTGATTCAGGATCAAGTCACAAAACCAATCACTGTGAGTAACAGATTGTCATTCGAACATTTATTGTTTTTGCATTCATGTTTATACATTCAATGGCATGTTCACGTTGTTCATATACTTCATTTGGCACTCATGAAATGATTTGTTGTTATGATGCACACTCGTACTTGACATGTAACACACATGTAGCTTGCGTTCATTTGAAAGTGCATCTATTTACATCATGCTTGCACTGCATGATCATTACTTCATAATCTGATGCGACCTGGACTGGGGCTGACAGCAGGCCACTGTCGGGGACTGATCATCCCACTCGTATCCCATCAGGTTCGGCACATCCCCGATCAGCATATTGAACTGCCACCCCATGCTAGCACTGCATGGTTTACTCACACATTGAGGCTTTCACTGCCGTTTTCACATACATGGGGCTTACACTGCCCATGGTTAAGCATTGTTTGTAAAGAAATATTTGTTGTATGCATAATCTGTTATCTCACTAAGCATTTAGCTTACTGTTGACTCACCATGTTTTCAGGCAAAGGCAAAAGTGTAGCTGGACCTTCCACTTAAGCATATCAAATCAATATCCCGGAGACTATAGAAGCTATTGGTACTTGAATGTAATAGCTTTGGGCTGGGATTCATTACTTCTAAAACAATTATGTTGATGTAATAGTTAGACTTTTATCACTGTAGACATGTATTCTATTGCTTTAGTGTGGATGTGCTTAATTCTAATTTAAGTATTCAATTTCAATTATTATGATACTCATTGGGTTGTTAGTCGATCCTGGAGATTACAATTATATCATTAATTTAACAAGGACGTCACAGTTTGGTATCAGAGCATTAGTTTGAGGTTTCAAGTGTCCGCGAGGACTTGGACTCAAACTTAGGTTATGATATTAGAATGAACTTCTAAGTAATGATCTGAACTAAGATAGGATTGACATGCACACGGGGAAACACAAAGGGTAACTGTACACTTAGGACTTACAAATAAATGTTCTAAATATAAGTTGTTATATTTCAGAACATGTCAGGAGACGATATGACTCCTCAGCAAATGTTCCAGATGATGC
Source organism: Centrapalus pauciflorus (assembly GCA_020465985.1). Lineage (NCBI taxonomy): Eukaryota > Viridiplantae > Streptophyta > Magnoliopsida > Asterales > Asteraceae > Centrapalus > Centrapalus pauciflorus. The sequence goes on along the minus strand of JAANYP010000719.1, from coordinate 41,559 downwards.
AAGCTCTCATGGAACAAAACAATGAGCTACAATCCAAACGAATGGCTGAGCAGGCTCAGTCATTTGCTGATTAGTTAAGGGCCAGAGATGAGGCCGAGGCAAAACGAAAGGCTGACAAACGAAAGAACAAGGAACAACAACAAGACGATCAAGAGGAAAGACAAGACACTGGGTCTTCTAACAGATCAAGGGGTTGCACGTTTAAGGACTTCAAAAGTAACGGAGCTGTTACTTTTGATGGAACCGGAGATGCTGTTACAGCATTGGAATGGATCACCACCACGGAACGAACTTTCAGGATCAGCGACTGCGCTGATAAAGACATGGTCCGCTTTGCAACCGCTATGTTTGCAAGGGACGCTGTTATGTGGTGGGACGCAATGACACATGTGTTGATGATGGAGGTAGTGTCACACATGTCATGGAGCGAGTTTAAGGAAGTGTTTTCTCAACAGTACTGTCCAGCCGACGAGAAGCGACGTCTCGAGGCAAAATTCCTGAACTTAACTCAGGGAACGAAAATGGTTACACAATATGCCGTTGAGTTCACCCGATTAAGTCTGTTCGCACCGCATCAAGTTGACACGGAAGAGAGAAAAATAGCCCGGTTTGAGGCTGGACTAGATTATGAGATTCGCCGAACCATGAGTGGGGTTCGGTATACAACGTTTGCTGGATTACTCGAGGCTGCTCGGAATGTGGAGCAGATTGTCCTGTTATCCGGATATGTCATAGGTTCAGCCGCCGCACCACCGACTAAACCGTCGCCGCCAAAAAGGCAGCGGGAGTCTGGATCCTCCCGATTCTCTCCTCAATCCCATCAACAGTCATCATCACCCAAGAAGGGAAGAGCCTTTTCGGCCAGTTCAGAAATGAGAGACTGTAGACGATGCAGAAAAGCGCACTCTGGGGAGTGCAAGACTCGGGACATGTATTGTTTCTGCTGTGGGCAGAAATGCCATCACTGGGAGCATTGTCCACGAAAAGATGATGCATGCTACAACTGCCACAGACTTGGCCATTTCTCAAGGGACTGCCCGAAACCCCCACGAGATCAGAATGCTCCACAATCAACAGCAAGATCTTCTGTAGCTTCCACGGCTCGCAGGGATCAATCTCAAAGGGCTCCAACAAGGGCGTTCCAAATCACAGCTGAAGAAGCAAAGGATGACCCGGAGGTGGTCACTGGTACGTTCTATGTTAACTCAATTCCTGCACGTATACTGTTTGACTCTGGAGCAAATCGTTCGTTTGTCTCCGCTACATTTGCTCGTCAATTTAACATGCCAACTTCCAAACTGCAATTTGTACTTGACATAGAGACTGCTAGCAATATGTTAGTAAAAGCAGACAAAGTATATAGGAATTGTACATTATTGGTAGAAGACGTAGTATTCAATATAGATCTGATCCCTATGGAGTTCGGGGAATTCGATGTCATAGTAGGCATGGACTGGTTAGTTCATAACGAGGCCCAAATCGTTTGCAAGAAAAGAATGATCAAGATTACCACTCCTGAGGGCCGAGACATATGCATTTATGGTGATAGACACAAAGGCGACTTATGCCTTATTTCAATTGCAAAAGCCCGAAAGCACGTGGCTAAGGGTTGTTCAGCTTATTTAGCCTACGCTGTCGATGCAAAGGCCGAAGTTCAATCTCCTTCCACCGTTCCCGTTGTTTCCGAATTTCCTGATGTCTTTCCAGAAGATATCTCGGGATTGCCACCTGATCGCCAAGTGGAATTCCGCATTGACCTCATTCCCGGAGCTGCTCCAATAGCAAAGGCTCCGTACCGTCTAGCTCCTGCAGAAATGCAGGAAATGATGAAGCAGTTACAGGAGTTGCTCGACAAGGGTTTCATACGCCCAAGTTCATCTCCTTGGGGCGCTCCTGTTCTGTTCGTCAAGAAGAAAGATGGCACATTACGTATGTGCATCGATTACCGAGAACTCAATAAAGTCACAATCAAGAACAAATACCCGTTGCCCCGGATTGATGATCTCTTCGACCAGTTACAAGGCGCAAGTTACTTCTCGAAGATTGATCTTCGTTCGGGTTATCACCAACTCAAAGTACATTCTGATGACATTCCAAAGACGGCTTTCAGAACTCGTTACGGACACTACGAGTTTCTGGTAATGCCGTTCGGTCTTACTAATGCGCCGACCGCTTTCATGGATCTCATGAATCGAGTCTGCCGGCCAATGCTCGACAAATCGGTCATCGTGTTCATCGATGACATTCTCATATATTCAAAGACCGAAGAGGATCATGCTGCACATCTGAGAGAATTGCTAGAGTTGCTACGCAAAGAGCGACTTTATGCCAAATTCTCTAAGTGTGAATTCTGGTTGAGGCAGGTACGTCTCAACGTTTGAAACAATTTCATGATCCTTATACTTAATCATAAATTATTTTATTAACTTGTACCTCTTAAACAATCAATTCAGATCCAATTCTTGGGGCACGTGATATCTGGTGTTGGGATTGCTGTTGATCCTGCAAAGATCGAAGCTATCCAGAACTGGGAATCACCCCGCAACGCCTCAGAGATTCGGAGTTTTCTGGGATTGGCTGGTTACTACCGCCGATTAATCAAAGACTTCTCAAAGATCGCCGTTCCGCTAACAAAGCTTACTCGCAAGAATGCTACTTTCTTTTGGAAAGAAGAACAGCAAGTAGCCTTTGACGAATTGAAGAAATTGCTAAGTGAAGCACCGGTGTTAGCCCTGCCTGAAGGGAACGAAGACTTTGTTGTCTATACAGATGCATCAGGCACGGGTTTAGGTGCTGTTCTAATGCAAAGAGGAAACGTCATAGCTTATGCTTCTAGACAACTCAAACCGCATGAGAAAGACTACTCTACTCATGATCTAGAGCTAACAGCTGTGACTTTCGCTCTCAAGTTATGGAGACACTATTTGTACGGAACCAAGTGTCAGCTCTACACTGATCACAAGAGTTTAAAGTATATATTCAGTCAGAAGGACTTGAATATGAGGCAAAGAAGGTCAATGGAGCTGATAAAAGATTACGACTGTGAGATTCTCTATCATCCAGGGAAGGCCAACGTAGTGGCCGATGCTCTAAGTCGAAAAGCATACTGCAAGGCATATTGCTATGCCTTGACTTCTACAAATTTGACCTCAACCATTATAGACGATGTTAGGGCTGCTCAGTTACAGGCCCTAAAAGAAGGGAATGTTAAAGACGAAGATATCAGAATTCAGTTGCCATTAATGCAAGATGATGGAACTGGACTAAAGGGTGTGTATGGCAGAGTGTGGGTTCCCAAGTTCGGGGACATGAGAGATGTAATTCTCGAGGAGGCTCATCAATCTAAATTCTCAATTCATCATGGCAGCACAAAAATGTACAACGACCTGAAGGCCGACTTCTGGTGGCCAGGATTGAAAAGAGATGTCGGTCAGTATGTTGAAAGGTGCAGAACATGTCGTCTAGTCAAAGCAGAACATCAACAGCCCTATGGTAGTATGCAACCTCTTCCTATCCCGGAATGGAAGTGGGATCATATTACTATGGATTTCGTAACCAAGCTACCTAAGACTCGTCGTCAACATGACGCCATTTGGGTCATTGTTGACCGATTAACCAAATCTGCTCACTTCATACCAATCCGAGAAACCTACTCACTGGACCGACTTGCCCAGATCTACGTGAACGAATCGTTATTAGGCATGGTGTGCCTAAGTCTATTGTCTCCGACCGAGATAGTAGATTCACTTCTAATTTCTGGACTGCTCTGCAAAACGGTCTTGGTACTCGTATCGCAATGAGTACTGCCTATAGACCCCAATCTGATGGTCAAAGTGAAAGAACAATTTTAACTCTCGAAGACATGCTCAGAGCCTGTGTCATGGATTTGGGTGGTAACTGGGACGATCACCTCCCATTGGTTGAATTCTCCTACAACAATAGTTACCATTCCACTATCAAGATGGCACCGTTCGAGTCTCTATATGGCAGAAAATGTAGGACTCCAACCTATTGGAGGGAAACAGGAGAAACTCCAATAGCCGGTCCTGCTTTGCTACAAGAAACAAATGAAAAGATCCAACTCATACGGCAGTACATGAAAACAGCACAAGATCGACAAAAGAACTATCATGATCGCCGGCACAAAGCAATAGAGTTTCAGAAGGACGATTGGGTATACTTAAAGGTTTCCCCAATGAAAGGAGTCACAAGATTCGTAAAGCGAGGAAAGCTATCGCCTCGATTCATAGGACCCTTCAAAATAATAGAAAGAGTTGGTAATCAGTCCTATCACTTGGACTTGCCGGAAGAGTTATCAGGAGTTCACCCGGTCTTCCACGTAGGATACTTAAGAAAGAGTCTGGTGCCCGAGAGGGAACCATGGACTGATCACTCGGACATTAAGATTGACGAACGGCTAAGGTTCGTTGATGAACCGGAGTGCATTTTGGAGACAAAAGTCAAAAAGCTACGGAACAAAGAGATCAGGATGGTGCTGGTCAAGTGGAAGCATCATAAGGGAGCTAATCACACTTGGGAATCGGAAGAAGACATGAAGAACAAGTACCCAAGTTTGTTTAGCGCAGCATGACTTCGCGGACGAAGTATAGGCGTGGTGGAGCCCATGCTGTAACATCCCAAATTTTAATTATATGTAATTTACGGTTTTAAGACTCAATTATTGTACTTATGGAAAAATTAAATCAATTTAAGTTATTTTGATCATTATATCAGTTAAATGAGAAAATACAAAGTTGAGGGGTTGTATGTGCAATAGGACAAAATGTCAAATAAAAGAAGGAATAACTCTTCATTTTAACCCATCACTTTCTCTCTCTACTCTCTCAACCGTCTCTCACTCTCTCTCTCTACATCTCTCTCGGCTTCATCCAAGAACACCCAAGAATCAACAAATTGAAGCTGCAAAAGTTGGAATCAAGTGGCAATTAAGGAACTATAAGCATTACAACAAACAATTTGAGGTAATATTTGTTAATATTTACGAATTCTTGGAGTTTTGTGTTCGGTTTCAATAAGAACCGAATTATAAGATTTTGATGCAACTGTTAATGCATGTTAGATGTTATTGTTGCAATGTTAAAATCGAGTGTTAGTGATGTTGTATACAAAATTTCAGAAACAGAATCGAAGTCTAAGTATGATTTTGAGATATGTGTGTGTTTTAGTGTGTGTGTTCATCGAGACTCATAAGAAAAATGGACACAAATCGGTTATTTTGGTACATAAGTGTTATATTATAAGTTGATATAGTACATTTAAGCTTATATCTGCAATATCAGACTCAAAACATGTAAAATGGTCAAATAGTGGAATCTGGAAAATCTGGAAAAAAAAAATATGCTAAGTATGAACTCGGTTCGGACTGATGATCCATCCGAATTCGGATCCACCCAATTCGGATCCATCAATTTCGGACCTTGCCCTATTTCGGATTAATACACAATTCGGACCTACAATGATTTCGGACCAACCCCATTTCGGTCCTATCCCAATTCGGACACCGTCCCAATTCGGATCAACAGTAACTTCGGACCCCATACCCATTTCGGACCAATGCCAATCTCGGACCATGCTCAACTCGGATCACACCCACTTCGGACCAATACCATATTTCGGACAACCCTGTATTTCGGACCATCCGAATTCGGATGTGGTCCGAATCAGTATAATTATACTTAGTTTTCAGAATACAATTTTTAAGCAATTACTGACACAAATTCACTATTACACTTACTTTACAGATCATTGTGGTGTTATCAAAACACACATTGATTCAGGATCAAGTCACAAAACCAATCACTGTGAGTAACAGATTGTCATTCGAACATTTATTGTTTTTGCATTCATGTTTATACATTCAATGGCATGTTCACGTTGTTCATATACTTCATTTGGCACTCATGAAATGATTTGTTGTTATGATGCACACTCGTACTTGACATGTAACACACATGTAGCTTGCGTTCATTTGAAAGTGCATCTATTTACATCATGCTTGCACTGCATGATCATTACTTCATAATCTGATGCGACCTGGACTGGGGCTGACAGCAGGCCACTGTCGGGGACTGATCATCCCACTCGTATCCCATCAGGTTCGGCACATCCCCGATCAGCATATTGAACTGCCACCCCATGCTAGCACTGCATGGTTTACTCACACATTGAGGCTTTCACTGCCGTTTTCACATACATGGGGCTTACACTGCCCATGGTTAAGCATTGTTTGTAAAGAAATATTTGTTGTATGCATAATCTGTTATCTCACTAAGCATTTAGCTTACTGTTGACTCACCATGTTTTCAGACAAAGGCAAAAGTGTAGCTGGACCTTCCACTTAAGCATATCAAATCAATATCCCGGAGACTATAGAAGCTATTGGTACTTGAATGTAATAGCTTTGGGCTGGGATTCATTACTTCTAAAACAATTATGTTGATGTAATAGTTAGACTTTTATCACTGTAGACATGTATTCTATTGCTTTAGTGTGGATGTGCTTAATTCTAATTTAAGTATTCAATTTCAATTATTATGATACTCATTGGGTTGTTAGTCGATCCTGGAGATTACAATTATATCATTAATTTAACAAGGACGTCACATCTCTGTACTTTTTAACCATATTTTTGCATGTTTGAGAGCAAAGTTTAGAATTTACCTCAGATGGTAGTTCAGTGGAGGTGACAGTTGATGTTTCTGCCATTAGAGCTTGATTTTGAAATTCTTCCTCTGTCTGATCACTCCAATCAAACACATTGTCTTCTTGAGAGACAAGTGCTTATGATGATGAAGTCTGATTAGTCTGCTGAGGTCTTGATGACTGTTGACCTTGAGATCTGCATTCTCTGGCAAAGTGGCCAAGCTTGTGACATTTAAAAAATTCAACTTTTGACTTATCAAAAGTTGGTTTGCCTTCTACTCTGGCTTGAAAGTTGGTTCTGCCAGTTCTTTTCAGAAACCTCTTGGCCCTCATGGTCAGCATTGCATGTTGCCACTTCAAGTCCATCTCTTCTAGATCATCCGGATGATTCTGTTCTAGATCTTCAGCATTTAGAGCAAACAGTCCATCATTAGCAACAAAAGCCTCATAGTAAACTTCAGTAGAGTTACCATCACCTCCTGAAAAGGAATCACTACAATTAAATTTTTTAGATGATAGAAGAGCAGTATTGTGATTATAAGAAAGAGATTTCTTTTTAGTATCAATCTCAGTCTCAAACACTCTCAAACTGTTGTACAGATCATCCAGTTCTATTTCATCTAGAGTGTCTTTTGTTCTCCATTGAGCAGCATAAACTGTCCATTCTTCTCCAAGAGATCTAAGAAACTATCTGTTGACCTCATCTTGATCCAGGCTGACTTTTGCACTTTCCAATTCACTTATCAGTTTGTTGAACCTGTCAAAGATTTGAGTAAGATTTTCATTCTTTCCACCAGAAAAGTTCTCATACTGCTGTTTCAAAAGATCCTTTTGATTTCTCTAGGTACTGGCATTACCAGCAAATCTTTTCTCTAAAGCAATCCAAAGAGAATGAGCAGTATAAAACCTTTTGAACTGACGTCGATAAGCATTAGGAATGGCTATTTGTAGAAGTGTAAGAGCTTTCACTTCATTCATTCTAGCCTTTCTTTCAAGTTCAGTTTTTTGAGGAGTATTGATGGGTTTGCCCTCAGCATCAAGTTCAGGATCAACTGCAGGAGGAAATCAACAGCTTCCCATATGGCATAATCAATGAATTGAATATGCTGTTGAATCCTGAGTTTCCACAACTCAAACTCAGTGGGCTTGAGCATAGGCACTTTGAGTCCTTGCCCAGATCCACTACTGCTATTATCAAATTCCATTGCAGAAAATTAAAATTGTTAAAAGAAAGCTTTCGACTTTGAAAAACAAAGAACGACCTGTGGCTCTGATACCACTTGTCAGGATCTAAACTTAACTACCTAAGATTAACTGATTTGAATTGATCAGAGTGTAAACCAATAATCTTGTAATAAATCAAAGTCTAATTAAGAAGTTTGCGGAATAACACTTAATTATTTTAATAAAAGCTTTCTGAATCAATAACAGATAAACACAAGTGAATAAACAAAATTGCTTGTATTGCCGAACAGAATGATTACAACCACCTCTAATCTGTTTGATTAGACGAAGAACACAAATTGTTCTTAGGGTTTTTCAACCTTAGAGGCTTATGAAAACTTAAACACAAAGCAATTACAAACTTGAACGTGCAGACACTTGATTAAAATAGAAAAACCTATTCTATTTATTTATAATGCTTTCTGATTAGTTTCCTTGAAGGACTCTGACTTCTCTGATAGTAGATATGCTGGAATCTTCGTGTAAATATCTTTTCCTGAATATCAGCACTTTCTGTTTATGAAACTGTTGAGCAGCTTGAGTCTTTTAGCAGCTTGAACAGAACAGCTTGAGTAAATTTACTCTGGCAGCTTGAACTTCTATACTAGCAGCTCGAACTTCTTCAACTAACAGCATGAACTTTGTACTTACATAGAAATTCTACTAACAGTTTGAGAAGCCTAACTAATAGTTTTAACTATACTTAGAATATTTCCCAACAAAAACCGTGAGAATTGTCCTACTATATCCTTCTCCTTCGTTTCAGGTCCAATTGGTTGTCCGAACTCATTGCATATAATGACCTCACGTGCATTCGACTCGCGCGTATGTATGCCATGCATCATTGTTTGTCCTCTTTTCTTAGTAATAGTAAGCGCTAAATTCCGAAAGTATATATATGATTAGAATTACAATGTTCGAGTGATTTTTTATATATGCTAAATTAATCGGATATTACCTGCTTGTTTTTCTGATTCGAAGCCTTCAAGTTGTTCTTGAATAGCTTCATCATCCTCAGTTTCTAAATCATCCTCACTATCATCACCTTCTATCCCGTTGTGTATGTTATCCAAAATCATCTGCTCTATGTCTACTGCATTCTTATCACCTTTTTCTCTATGAGCTTCATTCACACCTTTAATTCTCAAAAAAGTCTGAAACTAGGTTCTACCACAGCTGCATTTTTTATATGTGGTTGTAGCAGAAGAATCTTTATTATTTTATTGATGTTTAACTAGATGAGACATCATCAACTTAAAGCTAATGTTTTAAGCACATGTAATTATTTATTCTTTAATGGTGAAGTTGGATGGGAGGTCTTCTGAAATTTCAAGAACTTTGTTTTTTGACGAATAGCATTTATTTGAGTGTTAGATCAGGAACGATGATTTGCGGACATTATTTTCTCATCTAATTACTAATGTTCAGTCTTAATTCCCAATTGCCAACAACTTGTGTGCATTTGTGTGTGTTGTGTTCAACAAATAGAAGCATCTAATGATCTTGATTTTGATGTTTTGCTGCTGTAAAGTGATAGAAATCAAAAAGAAAAAAAATAGTGCAGTGTGTGCGTGTGTTTTTGCTGCTGTAAAGCATCTCAGATGTATTAACGTATATATATAAATACAAATCTCAGATCTTTTGATCACAAAGCAGTAGCCAATATCAATTCCATCAAGCATATAATTAATGTATTTAGGATGGTGATAAGTGCAGTGTGTGTGTGTGTGTGTGTGTTTTTGCTGCTGTAAAGCATCTCAAATGTATTAACATATTGTGAAGACCTCCCCTTCCGGGGCAGTCCTCAGAGTCTAGATCCCACATCATGCAACACAATATCAATCATAACTAAGATAGAGTAATTAAGTGCGGAATATTAAATTACATGTAAAAGTATATTAGGATTTAAGTTTAATACTGTTTACGGTTTTCAAATTAAACTTATAAAGGGCACAAGTCTAATCTAATTCATGTCATCATATATCAAGATAAAACTACCCAGAACACCACATAAATATCTTCCAATCAGTACCAAAAAGGGTTTGCTGAGTAGAGGTCTATGAGAACTCCTGTCTTGATCTTGTAAGACCTAAGTAGTAGGTCCGGCAGGTGACTTTCCTTTATCTTTTCCTGTAAAAATGTTAAGTAGCAACCGTAAGCAATGCTTAGTGAGTAAAGATTTTCAAATTAACATGCAATGTCAAGCGGATCATCAGTCTAGCGTGATATGTCAAGGCTGCCGCTACAGCCACTCATGATTGAGACATAAAAGTCATAGAGTCGGATGATGCTCAAGCCACGCTCACGCTTAAATCGTGGGGATCAGTCACATACTGGGCTAGCTACCAGTAAATCAACATGGCGGAACATCGGAGGTCATTACCAAGTTCAATAGAAATGGTGAAATAGCCAGGTCTAGAACAATAGACCAACAAGGCTAATCAAGCTGAATCAATATGTCAAGCTAAATGCAATGATGAAGCATACGTAATCAAGTCATGATAGCAATAATCTCAAAGCAATGTCAGAAATGAACTGTAAATGCAATATCATATGAAGTGATAATCAAATAGCTATCATGATCCACTGGGCAACACCCAACCATGGTGTGCACAGGTCACAATCCAGCTGATAATATGAGTGTCAAATCAATCTAGCATCAACAATATGTCTCAACCGGAAATTCAAGCATGTTAAATCTGAATATCTATAACTCACAGATCTGGGGTCTCTATCAAACAGATGTAAAATCTGCCACCTGAGTTATCCCAGGATTTTATCTTTGTCAATCTGTTCTCTGTCAATTCAAATCTTTGACCCGCTTTAAATCATTAAATCTTTGTATCTATGTTCAGAATTTCACTGAACCTGTCCAGAATTATCATGTCATATCATTAGTTTTAAAATCAATATTTCATCTGATTCTGATAACTGATAATTCATTAATCATTTTGCATTCTCTTTAGCTTTTTGTAATCTTAATGAGATATAAATGTGAATATATCTCATGTTGTTTTAATCAATCTTTCCTCATAATCTATGGATATTATAATTATACAATATCATTTATTTATAATTTAAAGTATTCAAAATAAAATAATCAATTTCGGATTCCCCGGGCTTGGTCCATCTGGATTCGGACCTTTTCGGATCATGCACCCGGATTCGGACTAATCCGGATCAGTCACCCGGATTCGGACCAATGACCAACCCGAACTAGTACTAACCGAAATGACCATCCGAAATATAGCAATTGAATTCGGATCAAACAAGATCCGAAGCATAGGTCCGAAATATGGGATCCAAAATGGGACATTTGAACCGAATTAGGACAATCCGAAAATGGTTTCATCCGAAATGGACTTAGATCAGAATTCGGAAACCGAATTCGGATCCTTCATGTTCATAATTTCTAGAATTTTTTCTTCATGTTCTAACTTATTTTCATACGGATTTTTACTTAAATTTCAGTAAACGCATTTTCTTTAACATGCAATGTAATATATTGATTTATTATCATATTTGGGTTGATCTTGTACATTTTTCCCTATCAATAACACTACAATTCGATCAAGATCATCCAAAAATGACCATTTTTGTCAAGAACACTTATTTCTTCAAAAACTCAGATTTATATTCATTTTGGACAATCAAACTCATAATTTCTGTTTCTTTATCATTTATATACTTAACTACATAATTATCTATTAAAATTTGTAACATGCAAGCACAAATCCGGGATCATCAATTCGTTTTTTCATAAAACCGAATATAAACCCAATAATATAGAAATTTAAAGGGGTATTACCTCAAAATCTTGTAGATTGATGATCTTTGATGATGGTTGTAACTCTTTCTTGTATTGATTCTTCAATTAATTTGCAATTTATGATGAATTTCTTGGTGGATTTGTTGAAGAACCCGTATGTAGAGAGAGAGAGAGTAGTGAGAGAGAGTTAATTTTCTTAATTGTGTTACAATGAACTATTAATTTGGTTTATTTATATCAATTTGGTTATATTTGCCTTTTATCCCACTTCCACTTTTGTATTTTACATCTCTTTTATTTTAATCATCTTTAATAATTTATAAGATAAATATAATTTAATTAAATATTCTCAAGCTTAATTAAATTACAAGACTAATGATGTAAATAAATTACATTCACTGAATCAAATACTAGAATTAAAGCTAGACCAAAAGTTAGGTTGTTACACATATATATAAATACAAATCTCAGATCTTTTGATCACAAAGCAGCAGCCAATATTTATTCCTTTAAGCAAAAAACTAATGTATTTAGGATGGTGATAAGTGCAGTGTGTGCGTGTGTTTTTGCTGCTGTAAAGCATCTAAGATGTATTAACATATATATAAATACAAATCTCAGATATTTTGATCACAAAGCAGCAGCCAATATCAATTCCTTTAAGCATATAATTAATGTATTTAGGATAGTGATAAGTGCAGTGTGTGCGTGTGTTTTTGCTGCTGTAAAGCATCTCAGATGTATTAACATATATATATATATATATATATATATATATATATATATATATATATATATATATATATATATATATATATATATATAAATACAAATATCAGATCTTTTGATCACAAAGCAGCCAATATCTATTTCTTTATGTATTTAGGATGGTGATAAGTGCAGTGTGTGCGTGTGTTTTTGCTGCTGTAAAGCATCTCAGATGTATTGTTAGGCACAAAAAGGCCTCAGTCAAACCTGTTCTACATCTGAGGGGGAGATTACTAATCAAACCTGTTGATGCATTTGAAGGTTGAATTTAAGGCCTGTTATATGCCTTATTGAAACCTGAAAATGATTTGCAATATCAGTCAAAAGTTGTTCTATGTGTTGCATGTGTTGCAACTAAGACAGTTTGTTCAAGCTGCTCTGTCTGCTGAACAGGCTGGACATAAACTGTCTATGCTGCTCTACACTGGTGAGCAGCTTGGGCACTTTTCAAGTGTTCTGTTCTTTGTGAACAGAACCTGTTCTTTGTGAACAGGCTAAACACTTTATGGAATATGTTTCCAAGTCATCATGTATTGTTTTTGACTGCAAGATCAGTTTACAAAGTCGAAGACAAAGTGGAAAACAGAACTGCTCAGCCTGCCCAAGCTGTTCTGTAACATGAAGACAAAAGGTTATTTGAAAAAGGGTGACAGACCTTTTTCTTATATCAAAATAGGCCTTTACAAGGAAGAAAGACGCAAAGTTGACATTCCTAAATTAGTTAAAGGCAATGCAACAGTAGACAAAGTAAAAAGACAAAAGTTCTGCACATATGAAGACAAGTCTGCTTTTCAGAAAAGTGCATAAAAGGTTATGTTGTCTTTTCAACAAGACTTCTCCTTTTTCATTCCGTCCAATGAAGATGTTTCTCTTAGATCCTCTGAGTGAGTATAAAAGGAAGCTTCTAAGGACAGAAAGAAGTGTGAAGAAAGCTAAGTGCTGAAACCAAGAGTGAACGTGCAAGTGTGTTTTTCATGCATGCAAGTCTGATTGTGTAATGCAGTTTCTTTGTGTCTAAGCTGTTCTACATAAGCTGTTCCTCTGAGTCTTGTAAACACAGTGAGTGCTTCTTAGTGACTGTATTCATTGTATTCTAGTTTGAGTTTGTCTTAGACTAGTGAACATACTGTTGTATCTGTCATCTCAGCTTGAACTATTCCGCATTCAAGCTTGTTTGTAATTAACAAATTGTTGATAATACATACAAACATTGAGAAAATAGTCTGTAGTTTTTAAATTGCTGTATTCACCCCCCCCCCTCTACAGCTTAAAGCTATATACTTTGGGAACCTCTCGGGACCTACAACTGGTATCAGAGCAGTTTAGAGTGTGTGTCATTCTAGATCTCTCATTCTCCCAAGTTTCCATGGACAACAGTGCTGCAAATTCTTCTTACTATGACAATGGCTCTATGGGCAAACCTCCAAAATTTAATCATCAAAACTTCTCTGGTTGGAAGTGCAGAATGATGCTCTATTTAGAGAATCTGGATGTACAACTACCAGAGATAGTGATGGAGGGTCCCTATGTGCCAACCTCTGTTACTACCATAACTCCAGCGGTTGAAGAGCTGCTCCTGAAATCAGGACCTTTGAGAAAGATAAAGCTCAATGGTCTGATGAAGACAAGAGACTGGTGGCTCTGGATGCAAAGGCCAGGAACAACCTGGTCATTTCTCTTCCTGATGATGTGTTCAAACAGGTTGAGAAAATGAAGACAGCAAAAGAGATGTGGGATACTTTGTGTACCGTCTATGATGGACCCACAATCACACTGGACAACAGGATCAACAATCTTGTTAGACAGTATGAACTCTTCTTTGCTAAACCAAAGGAGACTCTCACTGAAACCTACACCAGGTTTACTGCTCTAGTGAATGATCTCAAGGCTGTTGGGATCACTAAGGATAGTCTTACCCTGGTGAATAAATTTCTGGACATTCTACCTGAAGAGTGGAATTACTTCTCAACAATTCTAAGGAACTCAGGTACTATCAGAAGTATGGATCTGGTCAACTTGTATGGATCCTTACTGAATGATGAACAGTCAAGGCAACAAAAGAGAAATGCCTTGGAAATGTCCAAAAGAGGTGCAGCCTTTGTGGCTAATGTGAGACAGCCTGTAAATCAGGTGAATGATGTGTTCACTCAACCTGATCAACAGGATGATGACAAGGAGGAGGTGTCAGATGAAAAAGATACTGCAGATCTTGCAGAACAAGATGATGAGCAAATGATAGCTATGCTTGTCAAAAGGTTCAACAAGAAAAGGTTTGGAAGAAACATGCTGCAAGGAAGTTCGGGTGCTGGCAAAAAGAAAGCATTTGATAAATCCAAGGCTGAGTGCTTCAAATGTGGCAAAACTTGCCATATAGCTGCTGACTGTGTGTCAAAAGCTGTTGGTTAGTCATCCAAACCATACAAGACAAACAAGGATGATGGTTATAGGGTTAAGTACCTTATGGCCATGGCTAAGCTGAGGAAGTTGGAAAACTCAGTTGGTTCCAACAGCCAAAAGGGACTCATGGCAGCGACTTGTGATTGGGAGGAATCTGATTCACCATCTGATGAAGAAGATAATCAATGTCTGATGGCCAACACTGATGTCCCATCAACAAGAAGCTTCAAACAAGATATGGCTGAAGCTGAAGCCTTCAGCAGCTTAGAGAACTGGAATCCTACTATGATGTATAAGGTACAAAATTTTATGACTTACAGTTCCGAAGAAAAAGTTAAAATGTTTGAATATATGCTTGTTGATCTAAAAGCTGCTGTTGAGAATCATGATGCTTTACTATCTGAAATCTCTAAACTTCAAACTGATCTTAAAACTAAATCCAGTAAACTGGACAGTTTCCATAAGTTGGAAACTGAGCTTGATGAATTAAAACACATCAACTCTATTTTACTGGAAGAAAAGAGAGAAACAGATATAAAGCATGCTAAGCTTCAAAAGATAGTTGACTCTTGGTGCCAATCTGCACAAAAAGTCAGCCATTGTATAAGTCAACAGATTCCTTCACAAATCCAAGCCTATCTTGGAGGGGATCTTGACACAGCAGCTTCTATTGTTGAGATCAATAATCTGAAAGAAGATTTATCCACTCTTGGTGAACTTCCAAACACATTCATTCAAAATGTGAATGGTAAACTAATCTCAACAAATAGGTTTGTCAGGCCTCAAAACACTGACAGCGTGTGTGAATTTAGCTCAAAAGCTGATGTTGGAATTTGTTCTCCATCAAGTCAGTCTGCTAAGTGCTCTGCTGGTTCACACAAGCAAAAGAAAGGAAAACATGTCCAAACTAAAGTTGTGGATACTAAACCTGTTGATAAAACAGGTTCTGAGTCCAAAGCTGATGGCAAACAGCATGTTAATCCTTTTGATGCTAAACACTTTGAAAACAAGTTTTCAAAAGGTAAGCAGCCTGTTTCCAACAAGGGTAAATCTCATGTTGAAAACAAAACTGCTGTGATTTCAAATATGTTTTCAAATCATAGTGGTAAACTGGTTTTAAATAAAAATAAGCTTCTCAAAACCAGACACAGTGAGTATGCTGAAAGGCAGCATAAATCACAATCTAGTAGGGGCAAAGGCAAAGCCATTTCTCAAACTGAGATAATTGGGAATAAGTTTTCCAAACCTGTGGAAGCTCAAAAGCCAATCAAGCTCCCTGTCTTTGACATTTGTCCTCCTAAAAAGAGGAAAGAAGAGACAGCCAAAGCTGTGGCTATTGAACTCTCCACCCAAGCTGTTGATTCATCAAAAAGTAATAAAATTGCTAAACCTGCTGATAAAATCAACAAAAATAGCTCAGAATGTGTTTCTGAAAGATCTTCTTCCAAAAATCCTAAAAAGAGAAAATGTTACAAATGTGGGAAGAAGACACATCTGGCCAAGGATTGTCCTGAATCTAAGGACATGAGGCCTGTTGACTTTGTTGTTTCCCTCACAGCTGTCACAAGCAGTGTTGGAAATGTCACAGTCACTAAGAATGGTATTCAAGCTGATACCATTCAAATAGGGAATATTAGTGTGGATATTTCAAGTCCATCAACAAATGTTGATGAAGTAGGAGAACTCATCTCTGTGATGAGTTCCCCTAAAAATAACTAATAATTCTCTTATCACTCTGCAAGAAAAAACAACCTACCCAGGTTTGGTACTTGGACAGTGGCTGCTCAGGGCACATGACAGGTTGTAAAGAATTGCTAAGTGAACTCAGGCCTGAAAAAGGGCCAAAAGTCAACTGTGTGATGCTGGCTACAAGGTTAACTTTGATGAGCACCTGGGTTACATATTGGATCCCCAAGGCAAAGTTGTGCTATGTGCTCAATGAAAGAAAGGTGTATATGTTGTGGATATGCATTCTGCTGACCCCACAACTGAAACCTGTTTTCTTACAAGAACAAATGCTGATCTAAACTGGCTATGGCACAGAAGACTGTCACATCTGAACTTCAAGAAATATCAACAAACTCTGTAAGAAAGAGTTGGTGACAGGTTTGCCTTCTATGACTTTTGCTAAGGATAGATTATGCACAGCTTGTGAGAAAGGCAAGCAGAGGAAAACATCTTTTAAATCCAAACATAATTTCTCTATTGATACTCCACTCTTCTTAATCCATATGGACTTGTTTGGACCTGTTAATGTCCCAAGTCTAGGAGGAAGAAGATACACTCTAGTAATGGTTGATGAGTTCTCCAGATACACATGGGTGATCTTTCTAAAGAGCAAAGGAGAGGCTGCTAGAGAGATTATTGGATTTGTCAAAAAGATGGAAATGCTGAACTCTGCCCAAGTAAAGCAGCTTAGAAGTGATCATGGTACTGAGTTCAGAAACAGTACTCTTGAAGACTTCTGTGAAGAGAAAGGAATCACTCAAAACTTTTCAGCTGTAAGAACTCCTCAACAAAATGGAGTTGCTGAAAGGAGAAACCGAACTCTCATTGAAGCTGCCAGAACCATGCTGTGTGCATCAGGTTTACCTTCATCATTTTGGGCTGAAGCTGTTAACACTGCTTGCTTCACCCAAAACAGATCCTTAGTGGTGAAAAGATTCAACAAGACTCCCTATGAGCTGCTCAAAGGGAGGAAGCCAAATGTCAGTTATTTCCATGTGTTTGGATGTCCCTGTTTCATTCTGAATCAGAGGGACCAGCTGTCAAAGTTTGAACCTAAAGCTGATGAAGGTGTGTTTGTTGGCTACTCTGCTATCTCCAAAGCCTACAGAGTATACAACAAAAAAGAAAGGTGATAGAGGAATCTATCAATGTCACCTTTGAAGAGTCCAAGAATGCTTCCACCAAAGTTGTTCCTGAATTAGTTTCAGGAGAACTTAACTTTAATGATCTGATGCATTCAAACAATGAAGAGGACTCAAAAGCTTCCACTACACCCAGTGTGGAACCTGTTAATCATGATGGACATGATGATGATTATTTCAATACACCCTGTGTGAATAAATGTACTGACTTAATTACAACTGCATGTCCAGAACCTATTAATGCTGATTTTCCTAGTTCTAGTGCTGATATGTTCAACAGTGGTCAGGCATATTCAACAAGTGAACATGCTCAAGACAACAATATGTCTGAAAATCTTGAGAGTTGTTCAACAGGACCTGCTGAAGATGTTAACAACTCAGGTGAATCATCATTGAAAAATGATCCTAAGTGGATCAGGTGTCACCCCAATGATCAAATAATTGGTGACATCAACAAAGGGATACAAACACGGTGGGACAGCTTAGGGAATTTCTGTATGTTCTCTAGCTTTGTTTCACTGATGGAGCCAAAGAAGGTTGATGAAGCACTAAAAGATGCCAATTGGATCACTGCCATGCAAGAAGAGCTCAATCAGTTTGAGAGAAACAATGTATGGAAGCTGGTCCCTGCTCCTAAAGGTAAAACTATAATTGGCACTAAATGAGTCTTCAGGAATAAGATGGATGAGCAAGGTCATGTCATTAAAAATAAGGCAAGACTGGTTGCTCAGGGCTATAGACAGGAGGAAGGAATTGATTATGATGAAACATTTGCTCCTGTGGCCAGGCTAGAAGCAATTCGTTTGTATCTAGCCTACGCTGCTCATAAGAGCATTAAGGTATTTCAAATGGATGTGAAGAGTGCATTTTTGACTGGGAAGCTGCAAGAAGAAGTCTATGTCAAGCAGCCTCCAGGTTTTGAAAATGAACAACATCCAGGTTTTGTCTATAAGTTGGACAAAGCTCTCTATGGTCTCAAACAAGCCCCTAGAGCCTGGTATGACACTCTTACTGAGTTCCTTATGAGCAATGGGTATTCCAGAGGTAAAGTGGATACTACACTGTTCATAAAGAAAGTGAAATCTGACATTATGATTGTTCAAATTTATGTGGATGATATAATATTTGGTTCTACAAATGAGCATTTGTGCAAGAATTTTTCATTACTAATGAAATCTAAGTATGAAATGAGTATGATGGGAGAACTTACTTTCTTTTTAGGATTACAAGTTAAACAAACCTCAACTGGAATTTTTATAAATCAAAGAAAGTACACTTTAGATCTATTGAAAAAGTTCAAATTTGATCAAAGTTCTCCTATTAAAACCCCAATGGCAACTAATGTAAAATTGGATGCTGATGCCAGTGGTAAAGCTGTTTCAGTAACAGCTTACAGAGGCATGATTGGGAGCTTGCTATACTTAACTGCTAGTAGACCTGATATTATGTTTGCTACCTGTCTGTGTGCTAGGTTCCAAGTTGATCCAAAGGAATCTCATCTAGCTGCTGTTAAAAGAATCTTCAGATACCTGAAGGGTACACCAGGTTTGGGTCTTTGTATCCCAAAGACTCAAGCCTTGAAACTAACAGGCTATTCAGATTCTGATTTTTGCAGGCTGCAGGTTAGATAGAAAAAGCCAACAGGTGGATGTCAACTCCTTGGTGGAAAGTTGATCAGTTGAGTAGCAAAAAAGCAGAACTCAGTGTCCACTTCTACTGCTGAAGCTGAGTACATTGCTGCTGGAAGCTGCTGTGGGCAGATTCTGTGGATGCAGCATCAGCTTGAAGACTATGGCCTTGTGTATAGGAAAACTCCTATTCTGTGTGATAACACAAGTGCCATAGCCATCTCCAACAATCCAATATTTCATTCAAGAACAAAGCATATTGAAGTCAGACATCACTTCATCAGGGATCACATTCAGAAAGGTAATGTGGAGGTAAGTTTTATTTCCACAAATGAACAGCTTGCAGACATTTTCACCAAACCTCTGGATGAAACAAGGTTTAATTACCTTGTCAGCAAGCTGGGCATGTTAAACAAGAGTGACTAAGTGTTTCTCAAAGGTCTAAAAATCTGTATGTTTCACACTGCTCAACTTTTTCAGAACAGCTTAGACAGAACAGGTTACACATGTTCTGTACTTAGTCATTTGTCTGAAAAACTTGAACAGCTTGAGCATACAACAGGCTGAACAAAATCAATTTATTCGTCCAGCCTGCTCTGGTGGTTCAATCCTCAATCTGTTCATTCCTTCACGCTGTCTTACAAGTTTTACTTGTAACCTGTTCTCCTATTGAACACAACCTGCTCTTACAAAGGAGAGCAGGCTGGAGGAACAGCTTGAAAAATGAACAGCTTGAAGATTGAACAGCTTGTGATGGCTTTGGTCATCACAGGGTTGACCAACAGCTTAGATCAAAAATTCTAATTACCTTTCTTCACGATTAAGTTACTTAATTAATGTTTTATTTAACTTAATTACTGCGGATAATGTGGATTACGTGTGTAAGTGATTAAAAAGAAATCAAGTGGTCTGACAAACGGTCTGACATGTACAACCGTTCCGTTTTCCGTTAACGACTTTTTCAAATCAAACCGCCCAAAATCTTCTCTCTCATACACACTCACATTCAAATCCTATAAATACCAAACTACTGTTTCATCTTCGTCTTCTTCATCATTTCCAGAAATCCTCAAGAACCCTAAAAAGCGACTAAGTGTCTCCTGCTTATTCAAACCTCAAAAATTCCCAAATGGCTCACAGACCTAATCCCTTTCTTCCAGTGTTCGTTGGTGATGATGTTGTCAAACACTCATCAATCACCACAATGCTGACCATTAAACCCACAAACTACGTTGCAAACCTTACTATCCCCAAAAACTATGTGGGGAAAGGTTACGATCAAATGGTGGAGTTTCTGCAAGTTCATCCGTTGAACTATGCTATGACTGCAACTCCTGGTGTCCTGTACCAGGAGATGGTGTATGAGTTCTGGTACACCTGTTCCTACAACCCCAACACCAAAGTCATCAAGGGGACAATTCTCAATGGGACTCAGACCATTGAGATAACTGCTGATCTGCTCAGAGAGGTGCTTCATCTACCAATTGCTGAGACCTATGACAAGTTCCAAGCTGAGGATGCACAAATGGGCAATCTGCTACGCTTCTGTGGTGTAGCAGAACCCAAACTTGGAGCAACACTGTTTAGGAAGGACCTCTCTCCTACCTATAGCTTTCTATTCGCCTCAGTGGTGATGTGCTTTGGAAGCAAAGTTGGTTCATTTGACCAACTCAGCAGAGATGAAGTTCCAATAGCCTTACAGCTAGTGGATGGGACTACCCTTGATATGGGTAAGTGGATTTTTGTGAACTTGAGGAACCTGGTGCAGCAAGAGTCAAGACCAGCTGCTGTCCGTTATCCCAGGTTTCTGAGCCTCATTTTCAGACATGTTTGTGGTGAGCAATTATACAACTCTCAGCCTTTACTTAAGTCTGCTGCATTCCCTGTCATAGGGAATAGAGTTATCTATACTCCAGCTCTACCCAATGAGCCTCCTCTATCCACACCAATGATGAGGTTGTTAGGTTTGGTGGAAGGACCCTCTGCTGTGAGGGTGGATCCAGAAGCTGCTGCTCCCGCAACAAAATCCAAAGCCAGGTCCAAACTTGTAAAGAGGACCCTGGCAACTGCTGAAGCTGGGCCTGTGCAAAAGAAGGCCAAATCAGCTCAGCCTGAGTCTGTACCTTTAGCCTCTGTGGCTGAGGAGGAGCAGACTTTTCACCCTAGTTCATTTGTTGAGCCTGAAGCCTCAGTGGCTGGTGCCTCTGTGGCACAAGAGACCATGGAACAGGCCAGCCCCACTGTTCCTAACCCAGTCTCACACCCTGTCCAAACAGATCCTTTCTCCTCTCCACAATCACCCACTTCATCCATTCACTACTAACGCAAATCTCTCTCCAAAAAAAACCAGCCCAAAGAACCACCTCCTCTGTTCCCTCTCAACAGGGTTCAGTTGTAAAAGAAGCAACCCCTGCTGCCTCTCCTATTTTGGGAGAAGGTTCAGCTCATTTGGAGCCTGCTTCACTCCACTCTGAGTCTACCCAGAGTCAGCCTAGACCCTCTGGTTTCACCCAACAGAAACCAGTTGTACAAATGGAGATACCCACATCAATTATCCCAGCCTCCCAACAGGTTGAGGATATTGAAAGACAGGAGTCCTCTCCACTCCATACTGCGTCCACACTGTCCCCCACTAAAATCTCCTCACACCCTGAGTCTGCACGAGGTGCCCACGCTGCTGATATAGACCAATCAGCAGCTCAGCCTCAAACTTCTGCTCCCCATGATACAGCTGTTCTACACCAAACAGCTGCTGAGGGACCAACAACCCAAGCTGATGAACCTCAGGGATCACACCATCCCTCTGGTGAGGCTGCTCCCTCCATGCAAATTCCATCAGCCGGTTTCACCACTGCTGATGTTGAAATGCACATCCCATCTCCCAATGATGAGGTGCTTTTAAACCAAGGCACTGCAGAGGGAACCACCCCTGGTCTTCATGAGGATGTTGCAGCCCAAGCAGCATCTGAAAGGCCCCAACACCAACCCCTTCTCCTGGTGATGCAGCTACAGCCGCTGCTGAAGGACCCCTTGACCCCTCCAAGCTGGGCCATCTAACTTTTGCCCAGGCTATGGAGCTTCTTTCAAAAGTTTCTCTTCCATCTCCATCTCATCCTCAAACACCAGCATCATCATCATCTTCTCCATCTACCCACTCAAAACAATCAACCCATACACCTCCATCTCCCAAAGACCTGCCTTTGAAGGATCAGCTTTCATTACTGACCAACAAAGTTAGTTCTATAGAATCCTCTATGTCTTCTCTCCCCTCTATCATTTCAGACTCTGTGTCTGAACAGCTTAAAGGGTTCTTTGATTCGTTCAAAGACTCCTTCCCTGCTACTCTACAAACAGATACTTCTCCACAGCTGATAGCACTCACTGCACAGCTACAAACAGTGTCCAAATCCCTCTCCTCCATTCTATCACTACAACAGGACTATGTGTCCTCACTGACAGCCATTTCTCAACAGCTGTCATCTCTCCTCACCTCTTGCAATTCTACCCTTCCTGCCACTCTGGCCAGCTTGACCACCTTAATTGGCTCCCTATCTAATACTGTGTCTTCAAACCTTGGTGATGTGCAAGATTCTCTTGACTTCCATCTTGCACAGCTTCAAAGTTTGCTGTTCACAACATCTGATAGGGAAAACATAGTTAATCTGACCTCCCTTGCTGCTACTCAATCCTCTTCTCTTCAGACCTGTCTTTCCCAGCTTACAGAGGTGAAGGATAACTTGGCTTTCTTAGTGACTAGCCTTGTTGGTCCCAAACCTTCTGCTAAACCTGCTGGTAAGCCTGCTGACTTTGTGTCTTCAGGCAGACCAGGTGTTGAAGTCGTTGCTTCATCTCCTTCAAAGGGGGAGAAGTCTTCTGCCTCGAAGACCAAGTCTAAGGGGGAGAAAACTTCTTCTCCTAAGGAGATACCAGTGTCTGCAACTCACACTGGTCAGCCAGAAGATGTCTTTGAAACAGGTACAGCTGAAGGTGCCTCTCAAGCTGCTATGCCTACTCAGGCTGTCTCTCCAAACCCTGCTCAGTCTAAGGGGGAGGAAGTCATTCCTGAGGACAGGCCTAGCAGTAAAAGGAGGCACTTAATTCTAACTGAAGAAGAAGAAGAAGAGGAAATTCATGAGGTTGCTGTCACTACAGCAGCAGCTAAAGGAAAAGAAAAGGCAGCTGATGATCCCATACAGCAGAAACAGGCAGAAATTCAATTTCACAAGGCCAGGGCTAAAGAGATGGGTCTTCCTATGCACAAGTACTTTAAGTTTAGAGAAGAACAGCTTCAAGCTCTGGAGGAATTGAGAAAAGAAGAAGAATCTGCTAAAGCTGCTAAATCCTTTGCACTCCAAGAAGCAAAGAAAATTAAAATGTCTACCTTGGAGGTGCAAAAGAAAATAATGGAAGCTGCTAGACAATCAGCAGGGGAGAAAGAGAAGGAAGTAGAGAAAGGTACTCAGGTCTCTGTGACCAAATCAACAGTACCCCATGCAAGAGCTCAATTCCATTTTGACAACTTGGCTAGGAAAAAGTTTCATGATGTTGCTGAAAGAAGGCTAGCCAAGGAAGCAATTGTCAAAACTGTCCCTGTATCAAGGAAAGGCAGTCAGTGGAAGCTTAAAATAACAAGGAAGGGTGCAACAGGCCCAGAATTGGAAACTTATGACCACACTGATGTAGCACAGATGGGATACAGGGAGTGGATTGAGCTGGCAGTTGCCCTGAGTGAATCAAAGTCTGAAACTGCTAAACAAATCAGGGCATATGTCAAGAAGTTGATGAAAAGAGTAAAGGATCTTGGCCTGATTTCTAAGGAAGTTAGTGAAGGTGTCTTTGTGACACATCCAAAAATAAAGGCCAAGAGGACAAGGAAGGACACAGAGATGGAGCTACTCCTTACACTGATCGAACAGGGCGACTACGCCATTGAAATGAAGGGAGTTGATCATAGCCTGCCTAGTGGAATAGAGTTTGAGGATGGCAAGATTATTGAAGAACCAGAGCTGGGGGCATTTTTTTGTAGATCACTCAGAAGAAGTGCTTCCAAAGAGCCTTAGAGCTGTACAAAGTTGATCTTAGACAACTTGCTGCCTTCAGACTTACAGTTTCATTTAGGCAGTCTAGCAAATGGAGAGCAGCCGTCTGGGATCAGCTCAGAGGCTTCTATGAAAGAGGTGAGCTCAATGATCCCAAGTTCATGGTCATCAGAAGTGAAGTTGAGGAACTTGAGGATACAAGAGATGAGCTGGAAAAGATGTTCCAGGGTTCCCTTCCAATAGAGTGAAGTTCATCTATCGTCTAGGTAGGTGAAGAATGGAAGATGTCCATCAGTTGGACAGACTTGCCATTATTTGCTCCCAACACAAACAGTCCCAATACTTTTGTACATTAGTTGTACATCTTGTACATTAGTTGTACATCATTACATAAGTTGTAATCTTCTCTTTTACATTAGTTGTAAAATACTTTAGTACATTAGTTGTACTCTTGTAAAAACATGTGTTGTTGTATGTAATCAAGAATCAGTGTATATATAAACTGATATTTTACTTTACTGTAATGTTGTAATTTCAATTCAGCAAAATGTACTGTAAAAATATGTAGTGATTTTTGATAAGACCAGCTTAGACTGGTTATTGCAAATAGGGGGAGATTGTTAGGCACAAAGAGGCCTCAGTCAAACCTGTTCTACATCTGAGGGGGAGATTACTAATCAAACCTGTTGATGCATTTGAAGGTTGAATTTAAGGCCTGTTATATGCCTTATTGAAACCTGAAAATGATTTGCAATATCAGTCAAAAGCTGTTCTATGTGTTGCATGTGTTGCAACTAAGACAGTTTGTTCAAGCTGCTCTGTCTGCTGAACAGGCTGGACATAAACTGTCTACGCTGCTCTACACTGGTGAGCAGCTTGGGCACTTTTCAAGTGTTCTGTTCTTTGTGAACAGAACCTGTTCTTTGTGAACAGGCTAAACACTTTATGGAATACGTTTCCAAGTCATCATGTATTGTTTTTTACTGCAAGATCAGTTTACAAAGTCGAAGACAAAGTGGAAAACAGAACTGCTCAGCCTGCCCACGTTGTTCTGTAACATGAAGACAAAAGGTTATTTGAAAAAGGGTGACAGACCTTTTTCTTATATCAAAATAGGCCTTTTACAAGGAAGAAAGACGCAAAGTTGACATTCCTAAAATGGTTAAAGGCAATGCAACAGTAGAAAGTAAAAAGACAAAAGTTCTGCACAAGAGAAGGCAAGTCTGCTTTTCAGAAAAAGTGCAGAAAAGTTATATTGTCTTTTCAAACAAGACTTCTCCTTTTTCATTCCGTCCAATGAAGAAGTTTCTCTTAGATCCTCTGAGTGAGTATAAAAGGAAGCTTCTAAGGTCAGAAAGAATAAGCAAGCCAAAAAGAAGTAAGCTAAGTGCTGAAACCAAGAGTGAACGTGCAAGTGTGTTTTTCATGCATGCAAGTCTGATTGTGTAATACAGTTTCTTTGTGTCTAAGTTGTTCTACATAAGCTGTTCCTCTGAGTCTTGTAAACACAGTGAGTGCTTCTTAGTGAGTGTATTCATTGTATTCTAGTTTGAGTTTGTCTTAGACTAGTGAACATACTGTTGTATCTGTCATCTCAGCTTGAACTATTCCGCATTCAAGCTTGTTTGTAATTAACAAATTGTTGATAATACATACAAACATTGAGAAAATAGTGTGTAGTTTTTAAATTGCTGTATTCACCCCCCCCCCCCCCCTCTACAGCTTAAAGCTATATACTTTGGGAACCTCTCGGGACCTACATGTATTAACACTACAACACATACAGTTATCAGTGACGGAAATTTGCGACGGATTTGCAATGTATTAGTGACGGATTTGCGAGGGATTTTCAGTTTGTCGCAAATTCATCGCAAAGCCTTGAACATTATAATTTTTTCTTATTTTAATTATATTCCGTCGCAATTCCGTCCCAAACAGTGATGGAATATTGCGACGGAAATATTCATCTCCAATTTGCGACGGCTTTGCAATGTATTAGTGATTAATTTGCGAAGGATTTTCAGTTTGTCGCAAGGTCATCGCAAAACCTTGAACATTATAAATTTTTTTTCTTATTTTAATTGTATTCTGTCGCAGTTCCATCCCAAACAGTGACGAAAATTTGCGACGGAAATATCCATCTCCAATTTGCGACGGATTTGCAATGTATCAGTGATGGATTTGCGAAGGATTTTCAGTTTGTCGCAAATTCATCGCAAAACCTTGAACATTATAATTTTTACTTATTTTAATTAGATTCCGTCGCAATTCTGTCCCAAACAGTGACGGAAATTTGCGACGAAAATATCCATATCCAATTTGCGACGTATTTGCAATGTATTAGTGATGGATTTGCGAAGGATTTTCAGTTGTCACAGGTTCATCGCAAAACCTTGAACATTATAATTGTTTTCTTATTTTGATTATATTCTGTCACAATTCCGTCCCAAACAGTGACGAAAATTGGCGACGGAAATATCCATCTCCAATTTGCGACGAATTTGAAATGTTTTAGTGAAGGATTTGCGAAGGATTTTCAGTTTATCGCAAAATCTTGAACATTATAATTTTTTTTTTATTTTAATTATATTCCGTCGCAATTCCGTCCAAAACAGTGACAGAAATTTGCGACGAAAATATCTATCTCCAATTTGCGACGGATTTGCAAGGTTTTAATGATGGATTTGCGAAGGATTTCCAGGTTGTCGCAAATTCGTCGCAAATCAATAGCAAAATTGCATCAGATTTGCTACGGACTATTGAATTTTTTTGTTTCTTTCTTTGTTTTAAATGAGTATTACGCACAAACAAGCTAATACAAAGTCAATGTATATGTATACGGAAAATTAGGGTCAGTTCCATAATGATATATGCATTCATGTGTGTATGTCTGTATGTCGGTGTTTATATAATCACAAAGCTAACGACATACAAATTAATTATATCAACGAATGTATATTAATGGGCATATTCGATCCCAGGACACGATACATGTATGATCATGTGTTTCGAGATTGTGATTGTGCAGAAAGGGCATAAAAATTAATAAAATGCTCAAATTCTGTCACAAAGTCGTCGCAAATTGTGATGTATTTGCTACGGGCTTTTATTATTTTTTATTTTTAAAATTGTTAAAAACGTGTTTTATGTAGAAACAATCTAATATAAAAGTTAATGCTATTATAATATGCGATGGATTTGCCTTTTCGAGCTGTTATAATATATGATGAATTTGCTATGGGCTTTTAAGATTTTTTTATAAATGTGAATAATTAATTGATTTGTTACCCGTTAATTAATTTATTTAGAATTGGTTCCAACATATATATTTATTTGATTTATTTGAGATTTAACATGGCCCGTTATAATATGTTATGACCTAAATTAGTTTATTAAGTAAGAGTTTGTCACTTTAAACAATAATTTTTGGAGTTTTATATATTAAACTAAATAAAAAGTTTGTTATTTTAAACTAAGTTAGTTTATATTTATTGTAGTTTTTTTTTAATTTTTTGATTATCTCTTAAATTTAAATGATTTATTTATTTACTAGCCGCGTAAAAATTTTAAACATAATATGTTATGGGCTAAATTAGTTTATTAAGTAAAAGTTGTTTTAAATGATGAAGAGTTTCTTTTAAATAGCGATATATTTTGATTTTGATTTTTGTTCTAGCAGGTGGTTTTCAATCATGGTTGACCCACATATATAACGAAATAAAATGACCTAAATTTATGAATTTAATTTGTAATTAAAACTCATCATTTTGACCTTACATGTATTAAACATATGTAGTTACATTTGTTACCAACTAGTTATTAACCCACGTATTACGTGGATATTTTATAAATAAATATTTACTAAAATTTGATATAAAACATCAATTACATACAAATATGTTTATTTTTTTTCAAAAAAAAAGTACGAAAATAGTATTATATGTTGTTATTAAGGATAACTAAAAATTTTGTATATTTAAATATGTATGAATAATATTTATCTCTTATCTTTTTAAAAGTTTTTATTTATAGATTCTTATGTATAAATAAAAATTTTAAAATTAGTTTTTTACAAATAATAAAATTTAAATATGTTTAAAGTTAATTAAATTATAAACTATTTCATTAGCAATATTGCATTATTTTTATTTTTTAAATATATAAAATAAGAAAAAATCATATAAAAAATCAATGTACTTTCATTATTTTTTGAATAAGTCATTGCACCAAAAACGTTTTTATAAAAGTATCTCAACTTAAATGTTTTCTTAAAAAACACTGTACATAAATTTATTCCATAAAAATCATTTAACTTAACGAAATTTTATGAAAAACATCTGAAAAATCTCATAAAACAACACAATTCATATAGAATTTCAAGTTGAAGGACTTATATGGAAATATTTTTGGTACAGTGACTTAATCAAAAAATATCAAAAGTGCGTCGGTTTTTTATATAATTTTCCCCCAAAATTTTATTTTTTATTTATAGGAGTTAAATGAGGTAGTTACTTAATTATATTTATACTTAAATTTTAAAAAATAAATTATATAACTAATTAAGAAGAACTATATATGAAAATTTAGGTGAGGCGAAAAAACGAATTTTTTATAAACCGATGACGCGACACGTAACGCTGGACATTTTCTTTTATTAACACACATCATTAAAAATAAATAAAATGAATCCTCAAATTACAAATTATGGAGTTCATTTGATTTATTTACACCAAGAAAATATCATATTTGTAAGATAAAAAAATTTATATGTATTAATTAAAAAATTAAACATCAAAATATCAACTTTTTTATCTTAAAATAAATTTAGATTTTTATTAGAATAATTAAAAATATTTCCTTTTCTAGTTGCATGAATTAAATTTCATATTTTCTTAATAATGAATTAGTAAAATTGGAAATCTAATTATGGAAAAAAGACGGGAAATCAAAAATATAGAGAAAGGAGGGAGTGACACTTGTCATAAGAGGTCTTTTTTATTAATATATATAGATTGTCTGTCATTATCCAAAGGTTCCGTCCATTTACCAAACATTCGCTATGTCCCCCATTCATTTTTTCATCTGATAAGTCCCAAAACCAATTAAACTCATGAATCAGTCCAAAGTTAACTTGCAACCTGCTAAGCAGGTTATCGTGTTTAATCTATTTTTTAAACTCTCATTCATTTCGTAATTAGTATCATCATCATCATTATTATTATAGAATATTATTATAAATTATTATTGTTGTTGTTATTGAACATTTTTAAATTTACATTAAATTTATTTATTTACAAATTTAAATTTTTTTTAAGATTTAAAAGTACTTTTTATATTACTTTTATATTACAATTTTTATTAATAATTATATATCATATCATTATTTATTTAGTAGTATTGTATTAACTTTTTAGTTTCTAATATTCGATAAATGAAGGGAAAATTAGAAGAAAGGTAATATAAAATACAAAATTTACAATAAAGGTATTGTAAATTTTTTTTTGCCAAGAAATGTAGTGAAAAATTCTATTTTGGCCAAGAAAGTACATGAAATTAAAATTTTAGGCTAAAAAAGATAATCAAATATCAAATTTCAATTTTTTTTTATAGGTTCCAATTCGATATTTAATTTTTTTAATTGTATTTACTCTTTAGTTTGTAAGATTTAAAATTACATTTTAAGATGAAAGTTGGCTCACACTTGTTACAGCTTATCAAAAACCCTAGCCTCCCCTTCCCTCATCTGCGACGCCGACGAATTCAGCCTCCCCCTCCCCCACGGTGACGCCGCCTCCACCACCACCTGCAACTCTTCTCCGTCGAGATCATTCTCCGCCGCCGCCAGTTCCTTGTCGGCCGCTTCACCCTTCATCTTCATCCCCAACGCTGGAATGAAGGAGATCTGGAACCAACGAAGGCTAAGACATTTTGTTGTTTACAGCCACCATCGTCGTTGCAGATATGGAACCAACGAGGGACATAGGAATTTCGACTGTAATTGAGATCTTGGAACCAACGAAGAGGATCTGGAATAATGAAGGAAATAAGAATATCGATTTTAATCGAGATCTTGGAACCAACGAAGCAGATCTGGAACCAACAAAGGGGAAGGGGATAGAAACTCAGATCTTAAGAACATTTACGATTTCTTTGGTGATAGGAACCAACGAAGCAGATCTGGACTCCATCGATTTGCTCCATCACTACACGTATACATTCCTTGTCTCTTTGTCTTGTTCTCCTATTTGAAGAGCAGTTACGATTTCTTCTCAGCTTTTTTAATAACATTTACGATTTCTACAAGAACAAGTGCGATTTCTTCTTCTCTGATTGTTAATTTTCATTTTTGCGATGGCTAGGGTTCTTTTGAGTCCTATCGTACAACGACACTTTTGGAATCCTTAAAAAAACTGATTTGTCACTTGTTTTCTTGCTTGTTTGGTTTGTTTAGGTTTAATTTCAGTAATGTTTCATTCTAGTTTGAGTAAGTTTAGGGTTAAGATGGAGCAATTGTGGAGCTACATGATTAATGTCATTTTTAAGGGCTAAATGTGTGTTGAATCATTAGGTTAATGTCAATTTTAAGTGCTAAATGTGTGTTGAATCATTATGAATTGTTTTAGGAATTTATATGCAAGTTTAGGAGTCCTTTAGATGCTACATTTAAGGCTGAATTTATGGAATTTCAGCACCCAAACAACAATAAATGGCTGCTGAGTTTCTGGACATCACAACAACATAAGAAGTACCTAAGTGTTGTGTGAGTCTTGGACCTGTGAACAGCCCCGTACAGGCCAACACACGCACCCTTATTATGCATACAAGCACCCAACATAATTTTGCAATCTTTTTCGGTGTCTTAATTGCGGATAATGTGCAGGGCAATATGATGATGAATTACTTTGAATTTAAACCTCGTGTCTTCTTAGAACTTTTAAATGTTTTTCTAAATTGGAGAGTCTGAGTTAAGATTTGCTTCTACTCTTATAATGTGCAGGGCAATATGATGATGAATTACTCTTCCATGTCCAAAATACCTAACAAGTAAGTGTATCTTTTGGGTCAACATCAAGATTATCAACTTATTGTAATGTTGATTATCTTTAAGTAGCTAATTACAATTTTAACATTCGGAAACTGAAAATGTTGTGATTTTAATTGGACACCTGAAAATGAGAATCGACTCAATTTTCACTGAATAGCGAGAGTTCAATCCTTGTGTGTGTGATTTTTTCTGTCTTCTCCAGGAGAAGAAGCAATTCAACAACTTCCTGCACCATCTTTGTAGGTTCTTCCAGGAGAAAGAACTATTAAGTTCTAGAAGTTTCTTGTGTCAAAAGACATCACTTTATTATCAAGACAGAGGCTGAAGACAGGTAATAAATCTTGTTCCGTTTTTTGTGTTTCATTTCTCCAATTCTGCTCGCTCTTATAAAACGTGTTTCACCTAAGCAGTGAAATTGCAAACGGAGATGCCAGAAGCTTGTTTGTGAAAGCAGTGCCAAGTTCAAGCAACACTTGAGTCTTGGTGTATGGTATTATGCAATTATGATGTTTTAAGTTTTTGGGCTAGATTCTAGTTTGTATGTTGGTGTGAACTTCAGCAGAAGATTTAGAAGTCTGTAAGGAAGGTTTTTGCATTCTGTAGTTATAATGAAGGTTAGAACCTTGTCACTTGGATTTTTATTGGATTGTTGAACATTATGTTGCTTGGAGTTTATTATGATAAATTTGTTGAGTTTATTATTTGATATTATTAGTTGGTTTGTTAATGTTAATATTAGATAATTTTCGTTTTAATTTGCTGTTTTTAGTACCGGATGATATTTTTGGTATGCAAACATAAAAAAGAAAAATACAAAAGCTAGCTATTAATTTTCTTTTATTTTGCGACGGATTTGTGACGTAACCAAGAGAATTGAATCTCAAATTTTGCGACGGAACTATTACGAATATGATCCATCGTATATTCGTCGCAAACTAATTCCGTTGCAAATTCCATCACAAAAAACTTCTGTCGCAAAATCCATCGTAAACGATTTCCATCGCAAATCCGAATCAAAAGTTCCATCGCAAATTCATCGCAACATTTCGGTCACAAATCCGTCGCAACATTTCGGTCGCAAATCCATCGCAACAGTTCGGTCACAAATCCATCGCAACATTTCGGTCTTAAATCCATCGCAACAGTTCGGTCACAAATCCATCGCAACATTTCCATCGCAAATCCAACGCAACAGTTCGGTCACAAATCTATCGCAAATTTGTAGCAAAATAAAACTATCGCAAATCTGTCGCAAAAATTCTCCGTCGCAAATTCGTCATCAAAATCCGTCGTGAATCCGTCGCAAAAGAAATTTGCGACGACCATTTTAACGACGGACAAATTGATCGCCATTCCATCGCAAAGCGTCGTTAGCGACTGATTTTTCCATCGCAGTAAACTGTTTTCCTTGTAGTGTAACATATATATAAATACAAATCTCAAATCTTTTGATCACAAAAGCAGCCCATATCTATTCCTTTAAGCATATAATTAATGTATTCAGGATGGTGATAAGTGCAGTGTGTGCATGTGTTTTTTTTGCTGTAAAGCATCTCAGATGTATTAAGATATATATATAAATACAAATGTCAGATCGTTTGATCCCAAAAGCAGCCAATATCTATTCCTTTAAGCATAGAATTAATGTATTTAGGATGGTGATAAGTGTTGTGTGTGCGTGTGTTTTTGCTGTTGTAAAGCATCTCAGATGTAGTAACATATATATAAATACAAATCTCATATCTTTTGATCACAAAGCAGCAGCCAATATCTATTCCTTTAATGTATTTAGGATGGTGATGCCGTGTAAAGAATCAGCCATGGAATTGAACTTAGATCATCATGTAAGAATTTAAAAGTGTATATATAAGAGTTTTGATAAATCAGTTTCAAAAACATCAACTGCAGGTGGTTGGGTATGTACCTTGAATTCTCAGCTAATCACATCGAGTCTGATCATCTCTATCTCCATCACCATCTTGTTCCGTATATGATCCATTCATGCCTATCAACATGAAAAAGTAAATTATTATAGAAAGTTAATTTGAATAGGAAATTTATTATTGTTGAGAATGACAACATATACCTTGAAGTCTACTATCATCCTCGTCGTCATCGACAAGAAATAATTATTTTCTTGCCATAGAATCAACCTTCAATGAATTCGGTTTGACTACGTTCTTATCCATTTGTGACCCTTTTTATAAACAAGTAATCAGAAATAGAACATATTGTGATTTTGATCGGGAGGGGTGAACAGAAACGGAAACATAAACAAACATATAACAATATCAATTATAAAGAAGACAAGAACTCATATATTGTTTCTATTTCATGTCTTCTCTAAATTTGGTTTCTTAGACATCATGGATTCAAGCAAAACTTATATTGATCACTTCGAGTCTCATCATCTCCATTACCATCTTGTTCCATATATGATCCATCCATGCCTATCAACATAAAAAAACAAATCTATACTATATATAATAAGAAAACGATATGGAGTTTCTGGACCGTTAGATGGAAAGAAATCAATGGTCCAAATTAATGACAACTCATAATTATTTATGAAATGTCTTTTATGCCCTTAATTAAAATCAATAATTATATCTATGCCATTTTATCTTTATTTCCTAATTAAAATCAATAATTAAAAAAATATATAAATATCCTTTTATCTTTCTTTCGTAATTTATTTCCTTACATTAATCATTTCAATTAATTATATTAAAAGCAATTAACCAATAGGTTGCTAATAACTAAAACATATATATTGTCTTTAAAATTCGAAACATGCATATACTAATTGTATTAATTTTGTATAGTTTATATCTTAAAACAAATATTTATTTATTAATATAACATAACTTTTTTAGTTAAATCATATTAGGTATAAAATGTTGACAAATTAGATACAATTATTCCTTCATATATTTCATATGTTTTCATTCATAAATATTCTATATAAAAATTTGTTAGGCACAAAAAGGCCTCAGTCAAACCTGTTCTACATCTGAGGGGGAGATTTATAATCAAACCTGTTGATGCATTTGAAGGTTGAATTTAAGGCCTGTTATATGTCTTATTGAAACCTGAAAATGATTTGCAATATCAGTCTAAAGCTGTTCTATATGTTGCATGTGTTGCAACTTAGACAGTTTGTCCAAGCTGCTCTGTCTGCTGAACAGGCTGGACATAAACTGTCTACGCTGCTCTACACTGTTGAGCAGCTTGGGCATTTTTTAAAGTGTTCTGTTCTTTGTGAACAGAACCTGTTCTTTGTGAACAGGATAAACACTTTATGGAATATGTTTCCAAGTCATCATGTATTGTTTTTTACTACAAGATCAGTTTACAAAGTCGAAGACAAAGTGGAAAACAGAAATGCTCAGCCTGCCCAAGCTGTTCTGTAACATGAAGACAAAAGGTTATTTGAAAAAGGGTGACAGACCTTTTTCTTATATCAAAATAGGCCTTTACAAGGAAGAAAGACGCAAAGTTGACATTCCTAAATTAGTTAAAGGCAATGCAACAGTAGACAAAGTAAAAAGACAAAAGTTCTGCACATGTGAAGACAAGTCTGCTTTTCAGAAAAGTGCAGAAAAGGTTATGTTGTCTTTTCAACAAGACTTATCCTTTTTCATTCCGTCCAATGAAGATGTTTCTCTTAGATCCTCTAAGTGAGCATAAAAGGAAGCTTCTAAGGTC
The DNA here is from genome assembly GCA_020465985.1 of Centrapalus pauciflorus. NCBI lineage: Eukaryota > Viridiplantae > Streptophyta > Magnoliopsida > Asterales > Asteraceae > Centrapalus > Centrapalus pauciflorus. The sequence continues at coordinate 6,448 of JAANYP010000719.1, read as the reverse complement.
AGAAAGAAGTGTGAAGAAAGCTAAGTGCTGAAACCCAAGAGTGAACGTGCAAGTGTGATTTTCATGCATGCAAACCTTCTGTGTAAACCAGCATCTGTGTGTATAAGCTGTTTTACATAAGTCGTTCCTTTAAGTCTTGTAAACACAGTGAGTGCTTCTTAGTGAGTGTATTCATTGTATACTAGTTTGAGTCTGTCTTACACTAGTAAGCATACGGTTGTATCTGTCATCATAGCTTGAACTATTCCGCATTCAAGCTTGTTTGTAATTAACAAATTGTTGATAATACATACAAACATTGAGAAAAGAGTGTCTAGTTTTTTAAATTGCTGTATTCACCCCCCCTCTACAGCTTATAACTATATACTTTGGGAACCTCTCGGGACCTACAACTGGTATCAGAGCAGTTTAGAGTGTGTGTCATTCTAGATCTCTCATTCTCCCAAGTTTCCATGGACAACAGTGCTGCAAATTTTTCTTACTATTACAATGGCTCTACGGGCAAACCTCCCAAATTTAATCATCAAAACTTCTCTGGTTGGAAGTGCAGAATGATGCTAAGCCAAAGGAGACTCTCACTGAAACCTACACCAGGTTTACTGCTCTAGTGAATGATCTCAAAGCTGTTGGGATCACCAAGGACAGTCTTACCCTGGTGAATAAATTTCTGGACATTTTACCTGAAGAGTGGAACTACTTTTCAACAATCCTAAGGAACTCAGGTACTATCAGAAGTATGGATCTGGTCAATCTGTATGGATCCTTACTGAATGATGAACAATCAAGGCAACAAAAGAGAAATGCCTTGGAAATGTCCAGAAGAGGTGCAGCCTTTGTGGCTAATGTGAGACAGCCTGTAAATCAGGTGAGTGATGTGTTCATTCAACCTGATCAACAGGATGATGAAAAGGAGGAGGTGTCAGACGAAGAAGATGCTGCAGATCTTGCTGAACAAGATGATGAGCAAATGATAGCCATGCTTGTCAAAAGGTTCAACAAGAAAAGGTTTGGAAGAAACATGCTGCAAGGAGGTTCAAGTGCTGCCAAAAAGAAGGCATTTGACAAATCCAAAGCTGAGTGCTTCAAGTGTGGCAAAACTGGTCACATAGCTGCTGACTGTGGGTCAAAAGCTGTTGGTCAGTCATCCAAATCCAACAAGACTAACAAGGATGATGGCTATAGGGTTAAGTACCTTATGGCCATGGCTAAGCTGAGGAAATTGGAAAACTCAGTGTCTTCCAATCGCCAAAAGGGACTTATGGCAGAGACATGTGACTGGGAGGAATCTGATTCATCATCTGATGAAGAAGATAATCAATGTCTGATGGCCAACACTGATGTCCCATCAACAAGCAGTTTCAAACAGGATATGGCTGAAGCTGAAGCCTTCAGCAGCTCAGAGAACTGGAATTCTACTATGATGTATAAGGTACAAAATTTTATGGCTTACAGTTCTGAAGAAAAAGTTAAAATGTTTGAATATATGCTTGTTGATCTCCAAGTTGCTGTTGAGAAGCATGATGCTTTACTATCTGAAATCTCTAAGCTTAAAGCTGATCTTAAAACTAAATCCAGTAAACTGGACAGTTTCCATAAGTTGGAAACTGAGCTTGATGAATTAAAACACATCAACTCTATTTTACTGGAAGAAAAGAGAGAAACAGATATAAAGCATGCCAAGCTTCAAAAGATAGTTGACTCTTGGTGCCAATCTGCACAAAAAGTCAGCCATTGTATAAATCAACAGATTCCTGCACAAATCCAAGCCTATCTTGGAGGGGATCTTGACACAGCAGCTTCCATTGTTGAGATAAGTAATCTGAAAGAAGATTTATCTCATCTTGGTGAACTCCAAATACATTCATTCAAATGTGATGGTAAAACTACTCAACAAACAGGTTTGTCAGGCCTCAAAATACTGAAGCTTGTGTGAACTCAGCTCAAAGCTGATGTGGAGTTTGTTCTCCAAGTCAGCCTCCTAAGTGTCTGCTAGCTCACATAAGCAAAAAAAAGGAAAACATGTTCAAACTGAAGCTGTGATGCTAAACCTGTTGACAAAACAAGGTTCTGAGGGTCCAAAGTGTGGTATTAAAAGCTGTTATCCTTTGATGCTAACCTTTGAAAACAGTTTTTCAAAAAAGTACACAGCCTGTTTTCAACAAAGGGAATAAGTCTCATGTTGAAAACAAAAACTGCTGTGATTTCAATAGTTTTCAAATCATAGTGGTAAATTGGTTTTTAAATGAAAATAAGTTTTTCAAAAACAGACACAGTGAGTATGCTGATAGGCAGCATAAATCACAATCCAGTAGGGCAAGGCAAAGCATTGCTCAACTGAGACAACTGGGAATAAGTTTCCCAACACATGTGGAGAGCTCAAAAGCTAAATCAAGCTTCCTGTCTTTGACATCTGTCCTCCCAAAATAGGAAGAGAACAGTCAAAGCTGTGGTATTGAAACTCTCCACACAAGCGTTGATTCAAAAGATGCTAAACATGCTGAAGAATCAACAAAAATAGGCTCAGCAATGTTGTTTCTGACAGGATCATCTTCAAACATTATCTAAAACGATGGAAAATGTTTACCAAAGTGGGAAGAAGAAGACGAGACAATTCGCCAAAGGACTGTGTCATGAATCGAGGGACCATGAGCCTGTTAACTCTGTTGTTTCTCTTCACAGCTTGTCACCTGAGGCAGTGTTGGAAATGGCACAGTATACTGGAGAATGGTATTAAGCTGATACCATTCCGATAGTGAATATCTTATGTGGATATTTACAAATCCATACCCTCAACAAATGTTTGACTGACAGTGAGGGAGAACTCATTCTCGGATGATGGATGAGTCCCCTTAAAAATGGACTAATAATTCTCTTATAACTTGCAGAAAAACACCTTCCTCAGTGTTTTGGTACTTGGATGATGGCTGCTGCAGGGCACATGACAGCTGTGTAAAGACTTGTCTGAGTGTAACTCGGCTGAAAAGGGCCAAAATGTTCACCCTTTGGTGACAATGTATCGGGATCCACTGAGGATTGGAATCTCTTTAAAGCTGGTGCTGCAGTTGTTTTATTAACAGCAGTAGCCTATGTAGGTTGGGCCTACAACACTACCTTGTATGCATAAGCCAAAATATGTGATGCCTGGCTACAGTCAACTTTGATGCAGTCACCTGGGTTTACCTATTTGGATTCCCAAGGCAAGTTGTGTTATGTGCTCACTGAAGAAAGGTGTGTATTGTTGTGGATATTGCATTCTGCTTGACCCCACAACTGAACACTGTCTTTCTCACTTAAAGAAGCAAATGCTGATCTAAATATGGCTATGGCACAGGCAGACGTCACATCTGAACTTCAAGCAACATCAACCAACTCTGTTAGTAAGAAAGAGTTTGGTTGACAGGTTTTACCTTCTAGACTTTTTGCTAAGGATAGATTATGCGAGCAGCTTGTGACGAAAGGCATAGAGAACTAGTGAGAAAAATAACATCTTTTAGTATCCAAAGACATTCACTTTCTCTATTGAACTCCCCTTCTTACTCATTGGACTGTTTTGGACCTGTTAATGGTCCCAAGTCTGGAGAGAGAAAGGAGAACACTCTTGTACTGTTGATGAGTTCTCAGGGTACCCATGGGTTGACTCTTTCTGATAGACGCAACGGATGGATGGCTGCAGAGAGTTATTGGATTTGTCAAAAAGAGGGAAATGTCTGAACTCTTGCCAATAAAGCCAGCTTAGAAGTGATCATTGTGTACTGAATTCATAAACAGTTACTCTTGAGACTTCTGTGAATGAGAAAGGTATCACTCAAAAACTTTTTCCAGCAGTAGAACTCTCCAACAATGGAGGCGTGTGAAAGGAGGAAGAAAACGAACTCTCATTGAATGCTGTGCAGCAGAACATGCTGTGGCATCAGGTTTACCTTCATCATTTTTGGCTGAAGCTGTTAAATGTCATGGACTTCACCAAAACCGATCCTTAGTGGTGAAACGGCTCCCTAGTAACGACTCCCTATGAGCTGCTCAAAAGGGTAGGAAAGCCAAATGTCAGTTCTTTCCATGTGTTATTTTTGGTTCCCTGTTCATTGAATCAAAGGGGCCAATGCTTGTCGAAATTTGACACTAAAGTGATGATAGGTGTGTTGTTGGCTACTCTGCTATCTCCAAGCCTAGCAGGGTTATACAAACAACAAAAGAAGGGTGATAGCTGAATTCTCTTCCATGTCACCTTTGAAGAGTCCAAGAACTGCCTCCACCAAAGCTGTTCAGAATCAGTTTCAGGAGAAGCTTAACTTTGATGATTCTGCTGACCATTCAATCTTAATGAAAGCGGGACTAATCAAAAGCTTCCACTACACCCGGCATTGTGTGGCACCGTAATCATGATGGCTATGATGTTGATTATTGTCAGCTACCCTGTGTGAATAAGTACTGACCTTACATTACCAACTGCTGTCCAGAAACCTATCAATGCTGTTCTCTCCCATGTCCTCTGTGATATGTCTCCAACAGTTGGTAGACATGTTCAACCAAGTAAACACTCCAGACAACATGTTTGGTGTCTGAAAATCTTGAGAGCTGTCAATCAGGATCCTGTGAAGATGTTAACACTCAGGTTAAATATCATTGAAAAATATGCCTAGTGGATCAGGTGTCACCCCCACTGATTCAAATAATTGGTGTACATCACACAACAGCGGATACAAATAATCGGTGGGACTTTGGGACCTTGCTTAGCGTTGTATAGTTTCTCTCGTTTGTTACTGATGGAGCCACAAGAAGGTTGACTGACGCATAAAGATGCCCAATTTGACATAACTGCCATGACGAAGAGAAGAACTCACATCGGTATGAGAGGAACAAACGTTGGGAAAGCTTTGGTCCCTGCTCTCAAGGTTTAAAACTCTAATTGGCACAAAATGGGTTTTCAGGGAACAAGATGGATTGATAGCAAGGTCAGTCATTGAACTAAGGCAAGACATGTTGCTCACGGGCCTGTACAGACAGAGGAATGAAATGTTATGAGAATCACATTTGTTACTGTGCAAGGCGTAGAAGCAAATTCGTTTGTATCTTAGCCTACCGTTGCTCATGCAAGCGCATGAATGTGTATTTTCAATTATGGATGTGAAGACGTGCATTTTTTGGAATGGGACGCTGCGCTAAGAAGAAGTCTATGTCAAGCAGCCTCCAGGTTTTTTGGAAATGAACACACCGGATTTCGTCATAGTTGGCTTGACAAGCTCTCTATGGTCTCAAACACGCCCCTTGTAGCCTGGTTTTATGACCCCCCCACTCCTTACTGCTTCCCCTTATGAGTCAAATTGCCGCGTATTCCTGAGAAGGTAAGTGGATCCACCATTCGAACATAGTTCATAACAGAAGGTGAAGTTCTTGATATTTGGACTGCTTGTCAAATTTATTTGTCATTTGACAATTAATTCGATTTTGGTTCTATTCTAATGAGCAGTTATGCAAGACTATTTTTCACTTTTATCATGCAAAATTTCTACAAATATGAAATGAGTATGATGGGGAGAACATAACTTCTCTTTTGAGGGCTTGCATTTGGTTTTATTAAACAAAAACCTCAACTGGAATATTTTTTAAATCTCAATGAAAAGAAAGTCCATCTTTAGATTTTTGAAATAAGTTCAATATTGATCAAAGTTCTCCTATTTAAAACCCAATGGCAACACAATGTAAAATTGGCATGTGATGTACGTGCAAAGTCTTGTTTCCTAGTAACAGCTGTACAGAGGCATGATTGGGAGCTTGCTGTTACTAACAGCTAGCCGACCTGATATTATGTTTGCCACTTGTCTATGTTGCTACGATGTCCAAGCTGATCCAAGGAGATGTCTCATCTAGCTGCTTGGTTCAAAAAGAAGTCTTTAGGTAGCCCTAAAGGGTTACACCAGGTTTGGTCTTTGTATCCAACAGACTCAAGCCTTGATTGCTTACCAGGTTTATTCAGATTCTCCGATTTTGCTCCGCATGGCTCGATGCTGCAGGTTAGACTAGGAAAAGCATCAACTTAGTCGTGACTCCCCCGTCGCTTTATGTCATCACTTCTTCCGGTGGATCCGACAACCGTTATCAGTCTGGCAGTAGCCAAGAAGCAGAACTCACTTGTCCAATTCTATTGGCTGAAGCTTAGTATATGCTGCTGGAAGCTTTGCTCGTGCTGGGCGATTCTGTGGATGCAGCATCAGCTTGAACGATTATGGCTCTTATATTATAGGAAACTCCCTATTCGGTGTGATAACACAAGTGCCATAAGCCATCTCCAACAATCCAGTATTTCATTCACGAAACCAAAGCAATTGAAGTCAGACATCACTTAATCAGCGATCACATCGAAAGGTAAGTGGAGAGTAATGTTTTATTTCCCCAAAATGAACAGCTTGCCCAGACATTTTCACCAAACTCTGGATGAAACAAGGTTAAT
>JAANYP010000718.1:152500-170888 GCA_020465985.1 Centrapalus pauciflorus | reverse complement strand
GGTGCAGCATCAGATCAGCACAAGGAAAAGAAATTCTAGCAGGAAACAGGAAAACAAATCTATACTCCATTGATTTAGCCTCGATCAATCTGAAGAAAGATGTTTGCTTATTATCAAAAGCAACATCTAAAACAGCATGGATGTGGCATCGTCGCCTTTCACATCTAAATTTCAATGAACTGACCAACCTAGCAAAAGGAGGGTTAGTCAAAGGACTGCCGGCGCTTAAATTTCAAAAAGAGCAACTATGTGCGGCATGTGAAAAAGGAAAGATGACAAAAGCCACACACAAATCCAAAATAGTACACTCATCCACAAGAGCATTAGAGTTACTGCATATGGATTTGTGTGGACCAATGAGAGTACAAAGTATAAATAAGAAAAGATATGTATTAGTGATAGTTGATGACTACTCACGATACACATGGGTGTTTTTCCTGAAATCCAAATCAGATGCAACCGAATCTATCATCGACTTCATCCGAAAAATACAAGTAAAGTTGCAACTCACCATCCAGACAATTCGCTCAGACAATGGAACAGAGTTCAAGAACAAATCATTAGACTCGTTCTTAAATTCAGTTGGAATTACACATCAATTCTCAGCTGCTCGGACTCCACAACAAAACAGTGTCGTTGAAAGAAGAAATCGGACACTAGTGGAAGCAGCTAGGACGATGCTGGCCTACTCCAATTTACCATTGTTCTTGTGGGCAGAAGCAGTTGCAACAGCATGTTTCACACAAAACCGTTCAATAATAAATAAAAGATTCGGAAAGACTCCGTATGAGCTGATCAATAAACGAATACCTAATGTTAAATTTTTCCATGTCTTTGGTTGCAGATGCTTTATATTGAATGATAAAGACAATCTGGGAAAGTTTAATCAAAAGGCAGATGAATGAATCTTCATCGGGTATTCAAAGGAGTCGGTTGCTTTCCGAATCTACAACAAGAGAACCAAGATAGTCAACGAGAGCGTAAATGTTAAATTTGACGAAGGAGTGGTAATGGCTTCTGAACACACCAGTTCAGAACCCGAATCTAACATGCAGACTTCATTGGAGCCAAATAAACAAAATGCTGAACAAAATGAATTAAATAAGTTGTTTGAGAACTTTTATGATGATTATTTTGAAACTCCCAAATCTAATGTTCAAAATTTGGTGCCTGACAGGATCACTGAAGATCCAGTAGTAGTTTCAGATCTCTCTCAACAACAAAGTTCAGAAGAAACTGGAGAAGCTTCAACAGCAAAGGTGCAGTCAACTACTGAGACTGTACAACCAATTGAACCTCCACATACTTCTGAAACCCCTATTATTTCTGAGCAGTCAGAAGCTCCTACCTCAGATGTTCCACCTACAACATCTGCAACAACTCACGAACCATATTTTGATTCCAATCCCAACCAAGACCCAATAGAACCGTTTCCACATACAGTTAAGTGGACAAGAAATCACCCAATAGAGAATATCATTGGTGATCCATCTTCATCAGTCCAAACCAGAAGGGCTACAATAAATGAATGCTTATTTTCAAATTTTTTGAGTAAGATTGAGCCTAAAAATGTAAAAGAAGCCCTTCTGGATGCTGATTGGATTGTGGCTATGCAAGAGGAACTCAACCAGTTCGAACGGTTAAAGGTTTGGAGGCTTGTTGAGCGACCAAAAGACAAATCTATAATTGGCACGAAATGGATCTTCAAGAACAAGAAAGATGAACACGGTGTCATTATTAGGAATAAAGCTCGTCTCGTGGCCAAAGGATACAGTCAACAAGAAGGAATTGATTATGATGAAACATTCGCACCAGTTCCACGCATTGAAGCTATAAGGATGTTTTTAGCTTTTGCCGCACATAAAAATTTTACAGTATATCAAATGGATGTCAAAACTGCGTTTTTAAACGGGGAGCTAACAGATGAAGTATATACATATCAGCCCGAAGGGTTTACTGATCCTTCGAAACCTGATCATGTATATATTTTGGATAAGTCACTGTATGGCCTTAAACAAGCACCTCGTGCTTGGTATGATGCACTTTCAACATATCTGTTGAAATGTGGATTTACAAAAGGTGCAGTTGACACAACCCTGTTTATAAAACGTCAGGGGCCAGATATCATAGTAATACAGATATATGTAGATGATATAATATTTGGGTCTACAAATCCAGAATTTTGTAAGAAATTCGCGTTTTTAATGTCCCAGAAATTTGAAATGAGCATGATGGGGGAAATAAATTTTTTCTTAGGTTTACAAGTAAAACAATTGACTGATGGTATTTTTATCAATCAGTCAAAATATATCCAAGACATGTTAAAGAAATTTAACATGGTCAATAGTACTCCTATGAAAACTCCCATGGCTCCGGATTCAAAATCAAAACTCGATGCGGACATCTCAGGAAAACCTGTAGATGTAACCCATTATCGAGGTATAATTGGGTCATTAATGTACTTAACAGCCAGTAGACCAGATATTATGTTTGCTACATGTGTCTGTGCTAGATATCAGGCAAATCCAAAAGAATCACACTTAACTGCTGCAAAACGAATTTTAAGATATCTCAAAGGTACTCCAAATCTTGGTTTGTGGTATCCTAGGGAGTCTTCATTTCATCTGACTGCTTTTTCTGACGCTGATCACGCAGGTGATAAGATGGACAGAAAAAGTACGTCAGGAGCAGTACAATTCTTAGGTGACAAACCCGTATGTTGGTCATCCAAGAAACAACACTGTGTTTCATTGTCAACAGCTGAAGCAGAGTACGTGGCTGTATCTTCTTGCTGTTCTCAAGTGTTGTGGATAAAAAGCCAACTACGTGATTACGGGTTTACACCAACGAAGATTCCAATATACTGTGATTCTCAGAGTGCAATCGCTATTGCATCAAATCCGGTGCAACATTCAAAAACGAAACACATAGACATTCGGTATCATTTCATTAAAGATCATGTAGAAAATGGAAATATAGAATTATATTTTGTACCTACTGAATATCAACTAGCTGATTTGTTTACCAAAGCGTTAGATGAAAAGCGGTTTAATTTTTTGGTATACAAATTAGGTATGTTGAATCGTTAAGATCTAATAATTCAGTAGTTTCAAAATTTTAATTTTAAAATTTTCATTTTTTTTAAGTGATGTTTATCTGATGTTAAATTCATGATTCATAAAAAGTTTATATACTTGAGAATTTAACGAGATCTGGAATGTCATGTGCAGGGGGAGCAGAAAAGCATTTTATCTGATTTTGTATAAATCTGATAAAAAAAATTATCTGTTATTTTGTAGGGGGAGCAGATTTGAAAAATGAAATCATAAGTTGAGGGGGAGCAACATTCAAAAATTCAAGGGGGAGCAATTACATTTTGTTAATACTGTTATTTTTTTAGTGTTTGTTTTGTTTGTTGATTTTTTTTCTTTTGTTTTTGTTTTTGTTTGTTTATTTTTTTTTTTTTACAAAAATATTTTCTTTAGTCCATTAAAATTTTTTTTTTGTGTAGTTAATTTTTTTTAGTCACAATTTTTGATTGAAAAGTTAGTGTGCCGGATTTAGATAATGGGCCGGATTTTTCAAAGTTGAAAATTCAAAAAAATGGGCCGGGTAAATGAGGATATAAATTTGAATTTTCAAATTCAAATTTACTTTTTCGGAAAATACATTTCCTCATCTTCTCCAAATAGATTTCTTCCCTTCGAAGAAACCTCAAAAACCCACCAACCGACAATTTTTTCATCAAAATGGTGAGTAAACGTTCGTATTTTTTTTTCTTTTTAGTTTGTTTCTTTATATGGTTAGTATATCTGCTTAGTATTTTTTTTTTGTATATAGTTTGCTTCTACCTGTTTGTATTTTTTTTTTTTGAGTTCTTGACTGTTAATGGCAACTCATGGTATTTGTTCATAAAGTTGAAATTAAATGTGTGATAAGGCTCGAATTGGTACTATGATTATGAATCTAAAATTTCATAAGTCATTTTTACATCACACAAACAGAATCACTGATCTTTCAAATAAAACAGTTTCGAGTTCTTGAATATTCTGAAATTTGAATTTTTAACAACTTTAAAGTTGTTTTTGTTCAAAGTTCAGTAAAATAAATGTGTTTAAAATACATTTTCGAAGGGGGTACTTGTTTTAAAAGTCTGAAATTGATCCTTGAAATTAAATTCATCAAAATAAGTGAGTTTTAGACTTGTAGAAAAATAAAAAGAAGTTTCTCGAATAATGCTTCATTCGAGTTTATTAGAAGTGTTATTCGAGTTGATCAACAGCTTCATTCGAGTTTATTGAAAGTATTATTCGAGTTGATCAACAGTTCCATTCGAGTTGTCAATGAGTCATTCGAGTTGAATGACAGAGTCATTCGAGTTGAATGACAGAGTCATTCGAGTTGATATGTATGTCATTCGAGTTGCCTATATGTGTCATTCGAGTTTTATCTGAGAATAATTCGAGTTGCATCATGACTCATTCGAGAAATATTTGGGTTCTATGCGAGTTAACAAGTGTGGGTGTAACACTTAGAAAATTTTCAGAAAATAAGTGCTTCAAAGGTTATTCGAGTTGGGACTATGATCTAATCGAGAAAATGACTTAGTCATTCGAGTTGGGTGTTGGATCCCATTTTCCATTCGAGTTTAATACATGTTACATTCGAGTTTCATGTATATGACATTCGAGTTGTAGTGACTTAATCGAGTTTTAAATTTCATCATTCGAGAAAACTCAAATCTTTATTCGAGTTTCACAGAGTATTATTCGAGTTTCATGTATACATCATTCGAGTTGGGTGTAGACTTATTCGAGTTGTTTCATGTGTCACCCGAGATTGTTAAAGAGTCATTCGAGAAACGTGTAGTTTCATTCGAGTTTCATCAGAAAATTTTTCTAAGTGTAGTATTTTAAAGTTTTAAGAAAAATGTCACATTTTTTAAGAAATTGTTATAAATTTGTGTTTTTCTAACATTGGTCTCTAAACGATTGACTCTGGAGTCCTCTCAATAATTTTTCAATTATTGTCAGGAATCCCGATGCTTTAAACAGAAAATCACAAGTTATTGCAATTTCTATTAAAATGTTACAAGTTTTTCTACATTTTGTAGGTTGTTCTTTGTGTACTTGGTAAGCCTAACATGAATTTTATTTTTTTTTACAGGTATTCAAATGGCATCTCCTGTGCAATCCCAAAATTCAAATTCCTCTGATGCTCAATCATCATCAAATCATACCCTCGTTTCTACCCCAATCAGATCAACCTCTGTAGCCCGTTCTTCACAAACCCATATTATTGCAGATAATCAACTTGTAAAGCCAAAACATTGCCTTCCTTTCAGGGACAATAACCACCGTTTAGATCCCAAAGTTATAAAAGTAAGCCATCCGATCATTGTGGACATTCTAAAAGGCCATCCTCTTGGTTATCTGCTTCAGTATAAGCCGTCTATTCCACAAGTGTACTTACAACAATTTTGGCATACTGTCAAATTTGTTCCTGCGGATGGTAATCATCATTTTAAAGTGACGATTGATCAATTCAAGACAAAGATCACTCTTGCAAGGCTACGTCACAATTTATTTCTTCCACGACGAATAGACACTGTGAACTTTCCAGAGTTAGCAGATTTTGAGGATTTTGTTTCTGATGAAGAGCTTGTTCATGATTTGATTTGTCTAGGCTACTCAAAGCCACTTCCGAAAAGCTCTAAATTTCACAGAAATGGTTTAAATGGCGAATGGTACACACTGTTTGGTATCATTAATCGTTGCATGGCTTCAAAGCATACTGGAATTGACCGATGCAGCATTCATTGCCTGAGGATATTTCATGGGATCGCCTTCAACAAACATTATGATTTTGCTCTGTGTATCTGGGAGGATCTAAAGGAGATAGTACTGGCTAAGACTACAAATAGAGCAAGGAAGTTTGTTCCACTTCAAAGGTTTATCCAGATTCTTATCCGAGGGATATTAAGGGCCAATGAAAATATTCCAAAGAGAGCCAATTCTCAGAGATGCCCAGACTACGTCATGATGAGTTTACATGAAGTGCCAGACTCCCCGAATGCTAACATAATGCCAATTCCAGAGTCATTACTCAAATATGCAGATCAAGAAAGTGAACATGTGAAATTGTACAGAATAGATCATGCTCCTATAGAGACTCAGGAACCGAGTTCTCTTAGCCCAGGAGCTTTAAGGATCGAGGAACCTCAGCAAGGGGCTGAAGTTCAGGTTGCCCAGTCTGTGAGTGAGGGTGTAGGAAGTGTGAGGGGTGGTGAGGAAGAAGAAGAAAAGTCAGATTCTGAGAGGACATTATCTGATATTCAAGAAGAAGAGGGAGAAGGAGCTGATGATGATGATAATGATGATGATGGAGGTGATCATCATGAGGGAGGAGGTTTGATGATTGATATAGTACAGATAGCTGAACAGAGTGTGAGGGAGGTCCTAAGCTCAGAAAGCCGGGAAATAGCTACATCTGCTGTTAGCTCTCCTATGAGAGTTAGCATTGAACAAGTCAGTATCCCACTGACGACTGCACACCTTCCTATCCACTCAGTCTCCTCTCAACAGGAGATTGTTTCATTTGAACACCGGGATGAAACACACGATCTATCCGAAAGTCACTTGGACTTGATGGATATTGAAACAAGTGCACAACTGCCCGTGTGTACGACTTCATTTGAATCACAAAGTCTAGATCCTATTCAATTTAGGACACTTGAGTCAACTTCATTCGTTGAAGTAAGTGTGGCTGAACTTAGTGTTCCCACCGGAACACCCTTAGTAACGGAAGCATTTGTTGCTCCGTCACTTGAAGAGGGTGGAAGTCCAGTCAGAGAAACGTCAATAACAACTCTGAGCACTGGCCACACAGAAGTTCTTTTTACAAGTTCGACTGTTGTGTCAACTGGAAGTCTACGTGACCCAGTGGTGAGTTTATCCCCTTTTGTTACAGAGTCAACCTTGACAAGTGCACTGAATGCAGCTGTGTCTGGTGTCAATTTGCATGTTTCTAATCAGTTAGCGGAAGTAATGGCTCAAATGACAAATATTTAGAAATTTTTAAAGGGAAAAGATGTTGCAGAGGAGTCTGTCAAGCAAACTGATTCAAAGCAAGCTATAGAAGAGTTGAAGGAAGAGTTGAAGGATTTTGTTTTTGATCAATTTGACGAGATGAGAGAACGTATGATCAGCCTGGAAAATACTGTGGTAACTGCGTTGGGTAATCTTTCAGAACGAGTAGCTGCAGTGGAGGAGACCTGCAAGGCTCAAGCTTCCTCATCTAAGAGGAAACATGATGAGCATGACGAAGACTCCGATGATGCTCCTCATGAGGGGGAGAAGAGGAGAAAGCTTGATCAACCGACGCCGGGGATTTTAATGCTGACATATCCAGAGAAGGAGCCAGAAACTCAAGGGAAAGAAGCCGGAGGATCCAAACAGTCAGCTGGTGAACAGAGAGAGCTGGGATTGATTCTTTATGAAGATGTTCCAGTTCCTTTGAACACTCAGTCCGATATTTTTCAGTTTATTGAGTATATTGATTCAGAGGAAGACGTTCAAGAGAAAGATAAAGAGCTAAGTATTCAAGAGACAGGAGAAGAAAAAGAGGAATATATTGAAGTGTCTGAAGATGATGACATAATTACTTTGACTGATGTAGATTTTAGAGCTGAAAGAATTGAGGAAGAGGAAGTACTAGTTGAGGAAATTATGAAGGATGTTGAATCAACACCAACGGTTGAAAAGCCTGAGGTTGTTGTACAAGTTAAAGAAGAGTTTGAAGAATTTCATGTTGAGAGCAGTATGGCTCAAGAAAAGGTTGTGTTGAATGAAGTTGAAGTTATGGATAGATTTTTCAACGAGTATGTGCTAGCTGATGAATCTGAGAAACAACACAGACTTAGATTTCAAGCACAACAAGTGGTACAGAGGGAAATTCAAGATATGCTAACTCTGTTGAATCAAGATGAGATAAGTAAGAAGAAGATGAAAAAGTTTGAACTTCCAGAGAACAGATCTGCTGAATTTATCAGAAAAAGGAACAAGATGCCGTATATTGAAGATATTCTGGAGAAACGGATCTTTTGCAAAAAGCAAGCTCCTTGTTCATTCCACAAGTTATTTAAAGTACTAGAGCCTAACATGCCCAATCTGGTTAACTATGCCAGCTTTCTGAGAAACAAAACACAGGAGGTTGAGAAAGTTAAAAGTGAATTCAGAATTGTTGATCTTGTGAAGATTGAAAAAGAAAGATTTGTTAAGGTTTTCTATCCGAAATTCACAGTCACAAGATCAGATGGAAATACTTATGTATTCACTGAAGCTGACATGTTCAACATGCACTTAGTCGATATTGAAGATCTTTTTGACGAACTGTGCAGGAATAAAAGGAATGAATATTGTAGATTTGCGCTGAAGACATTGTTTCATTTCATGCATACCAAACTGGTATTAATGTCTGTGCAAGATCTACAGATTGGAGTTGAGAGAGGCATGAGGAAGATAAACATGACTGCACCTCACAGAGATATTAAATTTGCTGGTGAGCTTAAAGAGTTTCAAGTTATAATGGTGAAGCATCCAGCTGTCATGTACAAAGATAGAAATAAAAGATTGAGAGCTATGAGAAGTGTTGAATTGAACAAGTTTTCTGATGGAACGTTGATTAAGGTGTTGAATGGTCTGAAAGGCAAACTGGCGGCAGATCGAAAGAGGAAGACAAAGAAAGGAGCTTTATCAGTTAACGATCGAAAACTCATGGTCGAGTTTATTTCTAAAATTGAATGGAGACTGTCTGATTGGAAAAGTATTAGAAGATTTGAACAGAAGCTTGGCTTGTCAACTTGAAGACTTTGCTACTTTCATCAAAGGGGGAGATTGTTGGAATATGTTTTAGTTGATGAAATATCAAAGTCTAGGGACTTAATATGTAATTTCCTTATAGTTTGTAAATGTGTATAAATAGTCATGTTGACTTTCAAAATAGGAAGATTTTGTCAGATCTGTCAGAAATCTTTTTGGTACGCATTTGATTTAGAGAAAGCTGCTCTGTACAAGAATATTCCAGAAATCATTTTGTAATCATCAAGAGTATCAATCAAATCATTCGGTCAGTATTGATTACATTTATTGTTCTTATTAATTGCATATTGTTGATTGAATTCGTAGAAACTAGATTTCACAATTCTATTATTAGTATTTTTAAATTTTAGTTTTTTGATATTTAGAAAAAGTTAATTGTATACAAAAGATATTTTTAAATTATTTTAAGTAAATAGTATAATAAAGATTATTAATTGATTTTAATTTTATTAATTAAATGATATGTGTTACCAAAATAAGAGTTTAGGAAAAAAGGCGGGAAATTAATAAATTGGAGCAATAAGGGAGCGCCATGTGGCAGAAAATATTTTCTTTTATTATAAGACATAGATAAATAGAGATAATTGTAACTAATTACCTGCTCATTTATATATTATTAGATTATATATAAAAGATAAGTATTATTTAATAGATATATAATTATAAAAATAATTATATAAGATTTAAATAATAAAGATAATTATTATGATATATATCATATCAATATATTAAAGTTTTAATTAATATATATATATATATATATATATATATATATATATATATATATATATATATATATATATATATATATATATATATATATATATATGTATATATATATATATATATAGGGTTGGGTTCCGGTAAAAACCCTCATTACCGTGAGAACGTGAGAACCACTCCAAAATGCACAAATTTGTACATCAAATGCACAAATATAAAAAGTAAAAGTTTTACTTAAAACCATTATTAGTCTTAAATATTAATAAATATCATAATCTAACACTAAAATTACATTAAAAAGTTATATTCATTAAATTATAAACTAAATGCACAAATTTGACCATCAAATGCACAAATTTTCTAAAATGCACAATTCGTAAAATAAAATGGATAAATTATAGCATGATATGTGTAAATTTTTACATGAAATGCATAAATTTGTCGAAAACATTTAATTTTAGTATCGAATCATAAACTTTAGAGTGGTTCTCACGTTCTCACGAATAGAGGGGTTCTCATGTGAACCCAATCCTATATATATATATATATATATATATATATATATATATATATATATATATATATATATATATATATATATATATAATATACGGCGAGTGACACATACTATAACACCCTGCTTTGTAATTTTTGCGTTTATGTTGCAATTTGCGTTTGATGAAGTAATTTGTGGATTAAATGAAGTTAATTGCTAAGTAATGAAATTAAGTGATGAAATTATTTAGTATGTGTTATGAGTTATTTATATGGCACCAAATTGAAAAATGAGATAAATGAAACTTTAGTGGCTAAAATGAAAATTATGAAAACTTTCAATAAATATATATACCCAAATATGAGACTTAATGCTCATTCATCCCCATTTCACTATAAAGTCTCTGCTCCCTATTTTCTCTTTCAATATATTACGGTTCATCATCTTCATCTCAAGGATCATCAAAACATTGCAAATAATCAAAGATTCAAGCTATAATCAAACATCAAAGCAACAATCTGCAAGATTCTTGAGGTAATTCTAACTTTTATTCTTTCTTTGGTTCAAAATGAAGCCTACGCTTCTTATGCTTAAGAAACCCAAAAGATCAGAATTTTAACCTTCGAATCTAGCTATGTTTAGTATTAAAAAGTTGAAATTAAACTCATGCATGTTATAATTATGAATTGAAATTAAAGAATTTGGATGTGTCGTGACTTGTGTGTTTGCGTGGGTGTATAACACTGAAACCATGAACGTTTCAGTATATATATATATATATATATGTATATATATATATATATATATATATATATATATATATATATATATACCGAAACCCCTCAATACTGAAACCTTGAGATGTACCGAAACCATAAAAGGTTTCGGTAATAATACTGAAACTCCCTTTTGACTAGTGAAACCTTAAAATGTTTCGGTATATATAGTGAAACCTAGTGAAACCTTAAAAGGTTTCGGTATATATAGTGAAAACTAGTGAAACCTTAAAAAGTTTCGGTATATATAGTGAAACCTAGTGAAACCTTAAAAGGTTTCGGTATATAGTGAAACCTTAAAAGGTTTCGGTATATATAGTGAAACCTAGTGAAACCTTAAAAGGTTTCCGTATATATAGTGAAACATAGTGAAACCTTAAAAGGTTTCAGTATATATAGTGAAACCTAGTGAAACCTTAAAATGTTTCGGTATATAGTGAAACCTCAAAAGGTTTCGGTATATATAGTGAAACCTAGTGAAACATACCTAAACTATATGGGATGTACAGAAACCTTGTTGAATACTGAAACCTTTTTAATACAAAAACCTATAGAAACTATATATGGATACCGAAACCCTCTTTACTACTGAAACCATTTGCAAACTACCGAAACCTTCAAGGTTTCGGTATTGTTGAAACCAAAACAGTAATCAATTAACTTATTAATTTTTTTTAATAATAAATTCATCAATTAACCATTGGTCAAACTTAAGTATATTTAAAATCTGCAAAATATTTAGCAAGAAATTACAATTTAAGATACTTTAATTTTAAGCAAGTTCATTAATTTGTTACATGTTCTGTAATATAAATTACAGACACATCACTGTATGCTCATTATTAATTAAAGCATAATAGTTCGGATACGGGTTAAAGCTTATTTAAAGAGTCGGCCTTCAGAAATAATGCAAAGCCATAATAAAGCCTAGATAAGCAAGTGCAAGCATTTCAGAGCAATTTAAAGCATAGAATAGCCGGTGCAAGCATTTTTCAGTACTGTGAGTAACAGTTATTCTTGTTTACATGTATTTTATGAAATTGAGACATAATTTGCTTCTATTTGCCTTCCTTGGAATTCAATAGACTGTTGTGAGTGAAGGGGAACACTGTGGTACAGGCGATACCCAGCTTAGCCGGATCTTACACCTGATCTATTAATGTGCATAATATACTGTTATCTGTTTATTGTTCTGCATATCATACAGCAAGATTTGTTTGAGCGTTTCTTTGTGCATTTTCATAAGCATTATACATAGCAAGCAAGCAATTCTGATGCTCACCACTATCCCAAGCATTATGCGGGTAGCTAGCCCCGTATCACCGACTGATCATCGGAAGCGGTAACCCCTAGTGGTGGCATCTCCTTTCTGCGGGAAATGTCTCAATTGTGCAAGCATTCTTTCTGGGTAATAAGCAAGCAAGCAAGCATAACATGCCTTTATAGGCACTTTCGCCTCATATTTTACATGCATTCTTGAATATCTGTTTACTCACTAAGCTTTAGCTTACAGTTGCTATTCACAATTTTTACAGGAAAAGGTAAAGAACAAGCTGGACCTTGTGCATAGGTCTATTATCTGATCAACCCAGAGGACTTAGCTAACTTTCAGCTTGTGGTATAGCTTTATGGTGCCTTGGGGTCTGGGTAGCTACTTTTAATTATATTGTGATGTAATAGCAATTTAGTAATGTAACCTTGTAGCACATGTAGTGCATGACATATTGTAATATTTATTTAGATTTATGCAAGCTTTAGACTTTTTATTTTGTTTATGGCTATTGTTATTATTCCTGGGATAAGCAAGCGTGATTAAAGCAAGGATGTGACAGGATGGTATCAGAGCATTAGTTTGAGGGATTCAAGTGTTAGCAATAACACTTGGACTCAAACTTTTAAGCAAAGATATTAGCTTCGAATGTCTAGGCTTTAACTTGACCTGAGATAGGCTTTGACTTTGCTTTAGGAATTGGGAAATGGGGTAGAATAGGAATTATACCTATTCTTATGCAAGCACTATTTATATGATTTCAGAACATGTCTGGATCTGGTGAAGGAGCTGGAGGTGGACTCACTCCTGAACAGATCATGCAATTATGCAAACTATGCTTAATGAGAACAACGAGCGTCAAGCTAAGTTTTTACAAGACCAGTTTCGTGCTCGTGATGAAGCCGAAACTAGGCGCAGAGAAGAGCGTAGGAAACAACAGCATGATGACACTGGACGCCGAAACGACGACACTGACGAGGAGGAAGCCCCTGTAGTCCCTCCTAAGGGCTGCAACTTCCGTTATTTCAAAGCTTGCGGAGCTCAACCTTTTAAGGGTGCTGCAAATTCGATCGAAGCGCTTGAGTGGATCACTGGCATCGAGCGGATTTTTCTCATTAGTGACTGTGCTGAAGAATCCAAGGTCAGCTTTGCTACTACATTGTTCGAGGGAGGCGCTGTTATGTGGTGGAGGTCTCAGGAGAACATGCACGGAGCCAACTGGATTAAGTCCCTATCTTGGGATGAATTCAAAGTTATTTTCTTTCGTCAGTATTGCCCAGCTGATGAAAAGAAGCGTTTGGAAGAGAAGCTGATGTCTCTTACTCAGGGAACCAAATCGGTGACTGAGTATGAGATTGAATTTACCCGACTGAGCTTGCTGTCTGACTATCAAGTCGCTACTGAAGAGCGAAAGATCGACCGTTTTCTGATGGGTCTGCATCCCGAATATCAGAAGTTCTTGAAGCACCAGAGATACACCAACTATGCTGATTGTGTTGAAGCTGCTCGAATTCTCGAGCAGGATTTTATTCGAGCTGGAGGAGTTCCTGCTTCATCTATCAACCCGACGTGTCCGTCACCGCCTAAGAAGTCTCGTACTGGAAGTTATTCTGGGTCTTCATCCAGATATTCTCAGCCACAACAGTCTCAATACCGACAGTTTAGCTCACCTCCGGCGCAGCAAGCTCGTTCCTATACAGTCCATTCTGAGCCGAGGCAGTGTCGCCGCTGCCATAAATCACACATTGGGCGTTGTAACCCCAATGATGTGAGATGTTACGTGTGCAACAACATAGGACATAGCAGTGAAGAATGTCCTAACAAAGTTAAAGTTTGCAACAACTGTTTACGCCCTGGACATAATGAGCATGCATGCACGCATCCGTTCAGCATAATTTACCCGAGTGCCGAGCATCATCCACGTCTGCAACAACAACAGTACCGACCCCAACAGCAACAACAACATCAACAACAACAACAACAAAGGCAAAACCAACCGGCCCAACATAGCGCATCACGTGGAGGTTCTAGCCTCCGTAATGAACCAGCAAGAAATCAGAATCGCGCATTCCAAATAACGGCCGAGCAAGCGAAGGAAATACCAGATGTGGTATCTGGTATGTTTCTTGTTAACTCTATTCCTGCTAGAGTTATTTTTGATTCAGGAGCCAACCGTTCTTTCATATCAAATTCATTTGCATCTAAACTTGGAATTGCACCGACCACTTTACCTGTTATATTTGATATCGAAACGGCTAGTAATGTAAGTGTGTCTACCGATAAAATTTACCGTGATTGCATCATTCTGCTCGACAACTGCACATTTCAACTTGATCTTATTCCGATGGATTTTCACGAGTTCGACGTTATCGTGGGTATGGATTGGTTAGTTCACCATGACGCCAACATTATCTGTAAAAAGAAGTTAATCAAGCTCACTACTCCGGATGGCCGCAGTATCTGCATCTATGGTGACAGAATGAAAGGTGATTTATGCATGATCTCGGTAGTGAAAGCTAGGAAGCATATAGCTAAGGGTTGCGTGTCTTACTTAGCCTATGCAATAGATGCTAAATCTTAAAAGAAAACTTTAGCCGAGGTACCGATAGCCTCAGAGTTTCCTGATGTCTTTCCTGAGGACATCTCTGGACTTCCACCAGACCGTCAGGTGGAGTTCAGAATTGATTTAGTGCCAGGCGCGGCACCGATTGCTCGAGCCCCGTATAGACTTGCACCTGCTGAGATGCAAGAAATGATGAAGCAATTGCAAGAGTTGCTTGACAAAGGGTTTATACGACCAAGTTCATCTCCCTGGGGAGCTCCTGTTCTTTTTGTTAAGAAGAAAGATGGGACTCTCCGGATGTGTATTGATTATAGGGAGTTGAACAAGGTAACTATAAAGAATAAATATCCGTTGCCCAGAATAGACGATCTTTTTGACCAACTTCAGGGAGCCAGTTACTTCTCAAAGATCGATCTTAGATCTGGGTATCATCAGCTCAAAGTCCGCGAAGAAGATGTTTCCAAAACAGCTTTCCGCACCAGATACGGGCATTACGAGTTTCTTGTTATGCCCTTTGGCCTTACTAATGCTCCTGCGACATTCATGGATCTCATGAACCGTGTTTGTAGGCCAATGCTTGACAAGTCTGTTATTGTCTTTATAGACGATATTCTCATCTACTCGAAATCCGAAGCTGAGCATGCTGTGTATCTTAGAGAACTACTAGAGTTGCTGCGCAAAGAGCGACTTTACGCCAAGTTCTCTAAATGCGAATTTTGGTTGCGACAGGTGCTCACGATCTCGATTTATTCACTTTAAGTTTATCTTTTCTGTAATTTTCATGCTCAGCGTTAACCTGTAAATCTTGTATCTTATCAGATACAATTTCTTGGTCATGTGATATCTAATGAAGGAATCTCTGTGGATCCTTCTAAGATAGAAGCCATTCAAAATTGGGAAGCTCCCAAATCAGCTACTGAGATCCGAAGTTTCTTGGGATTGGCGGGTTACTACCGTCGATTCATTAAGGACTTCTCAAAACTAGCCATGCCTCTTACATCTCTTACTCGCAAGAATGTTCCCTTTATTTGGGAAGAAGCTCAAGAGAACGCATTCCAAACTTTAAAACAGAAACTCACCGAAGCACCTATTCTGGCCTTACCCGAAGGCAATGAAGACTTTGTGGTCTTCAGCGATGCTTCATATAAAGGGCTTGGGTGTGTTTTGATGCAAAGAGGCAGAGTCATAGCATATGCTTCTCGCCAACTTAAGGATCATGAAAAGAGTCATCCGACTCATGACCTTGAACTTGCTGCTGTGACTTTTGCGTTGAAAACATGGCGACATTATCTCTACGGCACCAAATGTCAGCTGTATACGGATCACAAGAGCCTTAAGTACATTTTCAGTCAGAAGGAGCTCAACATGCGCCAGCGACGCTCCATGGAACTCATCAAAGACTATGACTGTGATATTCTGTATCACCCTGGCAAAGCGAATGTGGTGGCCGACGCATTGAGTCGTAAATCCTACTCTGCTAAATGTCTTTATACCTTGACCCATACTTTGTTTTCATCAACTTTGATCGATGAAATCCTTGTTGCTCAAGCCGAAGCTCTAAAAGAAGAAAACCTCAACTCTGAGGACATGAAAGGGCAATTTCAATTCTTAACCGATAGCCCTCGTGGCTTGAAGCTTTTCAAAGATCGCGTTTGGGTTACGAAATTTGGTGATGTTCGACAGAAGATTCTTTCGGAAGCCCACTGTTCTAACTTCTCGGTACATCCTGGCAGCACCAAGATGTACAACAATCTAAAAGCCGAGTATTGGTGGCCCGGTATGAAAAGAGACGTAGGCCAATATGTCGATAATTGTGTTACATGCCGATTGGTCAAAGCGGAGCATCAGCAGCCTTATGGCAGTCTACAGCCTCTACCGATTCCCGAGTGGAAGTTCGATCACATAACGATGGACTTTGTGACGAAGCTTCCGACTACGCGAAGACAGCACGATGCAATATGGGTGATTGTGGATCGTCTAACCAAAGTCGCTCATTTTATTCCAATTCGCGAGAACTACTCATTGGAGAAATTGGCTAAGTTGTATATCGACGAGATCGTTACTCGACACGGAGTGCCGCTGTCAATCGTTTCAGATCGCGACAGCCGGTTCACTTCGAGGTTCTGGAGTGCTTTACAAGATGGATTAAGCACTAAGATCAGAATGAGCACAGCATATCATCCGCAGCCTGATGGACAGAGTGAGCGCACGATCCTTACACTCGTAGACATGCTGCGGGCATGTGTTCTTGAGTTTAGCGGTAGTTGGGACGACCACTTGCCACTAGCAGAATTTTCTTATAACAATAGTTACCACTCATCCATCAAAGCCGCACCTTTCGACGCCTTATACGGACGCAAGTGCCGAACTCCTACGTGTTGGCATGAAGTCGGTGAAGCACCAATCGCCGGTCCCGAGCTACTTCAACAGACTAATGAAAAGATCAGAATTATTCGTCAACGCTTAGAAACCGCTCAATCTCGACAGAAATCGTATCACGACCGACGTCATAAGCCTTTAGAATTTCAAAAGGGTGATTATGTAGTATTGAAGGTTTCACCATGAAGGGTGTGTTCAGATTCGGCAAGCGCGGCAAGTTAGCACCACGATTCGTAGGTCCTTTCAAGATCATCGAACGTGTTGGAACTCAATCATATCTTTTGGAATTGCCGAATGAGCTATCCAACATTCACCCCGTGTTTCACGTCTCGCAGCTAAGGAAGTGCAATGAAAGCGAAAGCGAAAAGTGGGCGGATCAACTGACTTATAAGATTAATGAGAAGCTGCAATGTGATGAGCCCGAGGTTATTCTAGAGACCAAGATGAAGAAATTAAGGAATGGAGAAGTAGCAATGGTGTTGGTGCAATGGAGGACTTCTCATGGAAATTCCCAGACCTGGGAATCTGAGCAAGACATGAGAGTTCGATATCCGCATTTGTTTGAGCCCTAGGTACTTCGAGGACGAAGTGCAAGCGTGGTGGGCTCATACTATAACACCCTGCTTTGTAGTTTTTGCGTTTATGTTGCAATTTGCGTTTGATGAAGTAATTTGTGGATTAAATGAAGTTAATTGCTAAATAATGAAATTAAGTGATGAAATTATTTAGTATGTGTTATGAGTTATTTATATGGCACCAAATTGAAAAATGAGATAAATGAAACTTTAGTGGCTAAAATGAAAATGATGAAAACTTTCAATAAATATATATACCCAAATATGAGACTTAATGCTCATTCATCCCCATTTCACTATAAAGTCTCTCCTCCCTATTTTCTCTTTAAATATATTACGGTTCATCATCTTCATCTCAAGGATCATCAAAACATTGCAAATAATCAAAGATTCAAGCTATAATCAAACATCAAAGCAACAATCTGCAAGATTCTTGAGGTAATTCTAACTTTTATTCTTTCTTTGGTTCAAAATGAAGCCTACACTTCTTATGCTTAAGAAACCCAAAAGATCAGAATTTTAACCTTCGAATCTAGCTATGTTTAGTATTAAAAAGTTGAAATTAAACTCATGCATGTTATAATTATGAATTGAAATTAAAGAATTTGGATGTGTCGTGACTTGTATGTTTGCGTGGGTGTATAACACTGAAACCATGAACGTTTCAGTATATATATATATATACCGAAACCCCTCAATACTGAAACCTTGAGATGTACCGAAACCA